>JBAMBO010001685.1:0-42705 GCA_037044535.1 Lordiphosa magnipectinata | reverse complement strand
TTCTCAGTCGGCCTTTGTGCTATGATTCACAAGGGATCAGGTATATCACACTGACGTGGTCGCATTCGGTTTCCTGTGTAGCCCTGGATGTGTTTTCAGCCAGCGAAAAAGGATTTCCGGTTGCACCATAGTTATCGTACCATGCCTTGAAGTTGACAATAAAACCTAAGCCGTACAATCAATCGATCACCAACTCTTCAGATATTCTTCCATGACTAAATTTTAGGGCGGCCTTAAGTTAAGCGGAGAGCCATGTCCAGTTCGTCCCGTTTATAAGATATTACGCTTCTTCTCTGACAATTGGAATTTCATGTCTGAAGCACTCCAATTCGTACACAAATGTATGGATCCATTGTTTCCCCGACAGAAGAAAGTCGCCGATCACTCCAAACATTGCTACAAGAAATGCTATTTAGTTCAAATTGTGGCAATTGTATTTTGACTTCTTCTATTCCAGAAATGAAAATCCAATATTAACGCATATTTTTAAAACTTGTTTGTTTATTTTGTTTTTTTGCAATTTGTTTTAAAATAATTAAGTTATTAAATATACATTTAGTTAATATGCCCGACAAAAAAAAAACAAATAGTAATCAAGGTAATCATACGTAGAGTTAGGTAAGTATTCGAGTTGGATCAGTTGGATCTCAGATACAAGATCTAAAAATAAGTCAAAAGGTTTAAAAATTAGTTGTTGGTTATTGGTGGCAGGACTGCAAAGTGGTAATGGCTCTATGCATATCTCCGCACGATATCTGTCCAATTGACTTGTAGGCCTCCTCCTCGAACTGCACCTGCACCAAGTCACAGATGTGTCTTAAATCTGCAATTATATGATCCTCGCCGAACGTCTTGAACCGGGACTTGGTGCAAGGCGATGCCGCTACCGCCATCAACATATCTGTGTCCCTGTTGCGCAGCATCGTTGATAAATTATTTTTGACAAAACACAAACACTTTCAAATTTTTTGAAACTCAAAATAAAACATCCGTTTCTGTATTTTGCCTTTGGTTTATATATGGGCACACTAAAAATGAATGTGCTAAATCAATAAATGGCAATTGTAATGTAAAATGGCTGAATACAGCCCGGAAGAGGGCCATAAGCCGAGCTTCTCTTAATCTCTTGGCATTTGTGCCTACAACTTTTTGCACAAGCGAAAGGGACCTACAGTTTAACGCCAAATCCGAACGGCAAAGTTTGAGAAACTTTTTTATGGCTCGTTACTTCACAGCTGGCGCCAATAGACGGTGAAGGTGACCGGATGTGTAAAAGCTAAAGCAAAAGTATGTAACAGGAAGAAGGAATCATGTCCGACCCTATAAAGTATATATATTCGTGATCAGCATCAACCGAGCCGAGTCGATACAGCAATGTCCGTCTGTCCATCTGTCTATCTGTCCGTCTGTATAAACGCACAGATCTGAGAGATGGTAAGAGATAGAGGTTTGACATGTATGGGACATATATTTCTTACTCTTGCAGGCAGATCAAGTTTATTTTTAATTGTTGCCACCCCCCTCCCTCCCCCGCAATTTGAAAAAAAGTCATGTCTCCCACAGTTTCGTAGATAGATGACTCTAAATCCTACTCGAGATATTTAGTAATCAATATTATTTATCGATTTGCTGAAGGAATGATAAAGATCGGATGAACGATACTCAAGCTATGAGCAAAAAACGGCCAGTTAACACCCCCGGCCTGAACTGGTACAAAGACATTATAGTCGGGCTTGACCGACTCTCGCTCTTGTTATTCTCTTCTTCTTCTTCGTTATTGGCCCGTTAGTTGCATCACAACCGCTTGAGGGTCTTGGCCTCAGCTATGAACTGCTGGCACCAGTTGTTCACACCAAGGTTGGAAATGTCTTTCCGCACTTGGTTATCCCATCTTAGTGGTGGGCGACCCCTCCTATCTTGTCCTTCAAAGTCAGCCACCTTTGCTTTGTACACCTTTTTTACTGGAGCTTCTTCATCCATCCGGGTTACATGTCCTAACCAGCGCAGCCGCTGTTGCTTTATGCGCTTGGCCAGACTGGTGTCCCCATAGAGCTCATACAGTTCGTGATTCATTCGAATGCGGCATCCATCGCCAACTTTTAAAGGTTCATAAATCCTCCGACGAATTTTTTGCTTGTACACGCCAATCGCCTCCTCATCCCCTGCTGTCATTGTCCAGCCGTTTTGCAGGACTGGTATGATGAGCGACTTGTATAGCGTTATTTTTGTTCTTCGAGAAAAGGCTCTGCTCTTGAACTCCCTACTAAGCACGTAGTAGCATCGGTTTCTAAGAGAAATTCTTCTTCGGATCTCCAGGCTGATGTTGTTGTCGCCGGTTATCATCGTCCCAAGGTAGACAAAATACTCTACAACCTTAAAGTGTACTCCACCCTAGTAACAAATTTTCCAAGACGCGTAGACTTCTTGTCCGTGTATACTAGGTACTTCGTCTTGTCCTCGTCGTTTACCGCTAATCCCATCAGTTTAGACTGCTTCTCAATCTCTGAAAACGCCCCGCTAACCGCCCGTTCGTTTTTGCCGATAATATCAATATCGTCGGCGTATGCGAGTAGCATTAGATCTTTATAAAGAAATGAGGCCGATCTGTTGGCATTTGGGCACTGGCGCAGTATAAACTCCATTAGGAGATTAAAGAAGTCACACGATAGGGTATCACCCTGCTGCTAGGCAGCGTCTTTCTCTGCAGTAGCGCGGCGGAACTCCTCATCATTCCAAGTCTGCTTTCGAGGGACGCCGAGTACCCAAGTATATCCTTGGTAATCGTACTCATGGAGTGTGA
Source organism: Lordiphosa magnipectinata (assembly GCA_037044535.1). Taxonomy (NCBI): domain Eukaryota; kingdom Metazoa; phylum Arthropoda; class Insecta; order Diptera; family Drosophilidae; genus Lordiphosa; species Lordiphosa magnipectinata. Next base: position 39,905 of record JBAMBO010001685.1, on the reverse strand, counting down.
TAAATGATTCCTCTGTTCGCATATACCAGAAGGCAATGGCGAGTTTTAGCACGCACGTCTAGAACACTCGATGAGTGCCTGCCGTCGATCACAACATGATCAATCTAATTTCGCGTTAATTGATCAGGGGACTTCCAGGTTGCCTTAGGGATGTCGCAATGTTTAAAACTGGTACTACTTATGACCATGTTCCTGCCCGCGGCAAAATCTATTAGCCTCTCTCCGTTACCTGAGGTTGTTTCATGAAGGCTAAATCGGCCGACTGTTGAGCCAAAAACTCCTTCTCCTTGATAGGTACGGCGGCAAATGCCTATTAGAGTCTCAAGCCAGATTGCGAAGAGCGAAAATTAGAAATTGTTTCTGCACAGATTAGATTAGCGATCGCTGCTCTTGGTACAGTGGTCCAAATACACTAGAGTTAGTAAAAGTAAAATTGGCTCAAACAGCACCTCTGGGAGGGCCAGGGCCAAGCTTCTCTCAATCTCTTGGCGTGTGTGCTTATAATTTGTCGCACAAGAGAAAGGGACCTACAGTTTAACGCCGAATCCGAACGGCAATAGTTAGATATAGCTAGTTAATTCACAGCAGGCGCCAGTAGCTGGTGAAGGTGAAAAGCTTTTTGCTAAAGAAAGAAAAAACTTTTTCTATTAGATGGTCCGAGGCGGGATCGAACCCACAACCTCCCGCACCAGCAGCCACACATACGACTGGTGCGCCACACCCGGCGATCTAATGATGAGTAAATGGAAATTTCAGCCGCTGTCCGCAGAGATTATAATTAAATGTAAAGTACACTACATTAATTGAATAAAAGCCAGTTGGTTGTGCTTAAGACAACCTGCATAGATTGTGTTTAGCCTCTGTGCTAAACAGTTCACTAATGTCTTTTGTCGAGGCATCCTTGTCTTCTGTTGGACCGTGTGCACCGAAACTATCAATGGCAATTTCGATCAATCATTTTTGCGTATTGGAAGATAAGTGCGGAAATGGCTATATTAACTCAGCTATGTTTCTTCTTTGGTGCAGGGTATAAAAATCAGTTTCAGGCTTGATATAAATTAAAATTATTGTAGATATTAATAATGAAGAATAACCGACAAAAGTAGTCTATGAAAAGTGCTTCAAATTTTTAGACTTGAAAGGCAGCACTTTTCGGCACTTGAAGTCATTCTCGATCAAGCAGCACAGCTAGAAAGAACGTGCAGGCGGAACCGAATTTGTATTAATTTTTTTTCAATTCGAAGTCGAAACCGTGATGGAGGCCGTGATGGAGGAGGAGCAACTTGAGCTTATCCAACGTGTGGGTGGCTTCTAGTATGTGGTGGCTCCCTTCTGGAAGCGTGTCGTGGCCGAGGCTATCGACCTTTTAATCTTGCTCAACTTGAAACTCATTTGGTTTTGCATAATGTTCATCTTCAATATCGACTTAAACAGGGATTGGATATGGCAAGAGCTGCAAGAGGAGAGCATCGTTGGTTGCTTTTTTGCAAAGATCATGGGCTTGTTAACAATCGCCAACCAATTGATTATAATTGAAATGATTTCAAAACTGGTATACTGCTGCTATCACACCTTTTGGACAGTTTGGTTTAATGGAGAGACTCCCGGAAAGTTTCTAATGGATATTAGAGTTTACTACGTCGAGGCGGTGCTACCCTTGCACCCTCAAAGGAAACCCTTCCGAGCCTTGCTCTTTCCCGCAGAGCCTCCCAAGGTGGGGCGTGCATTTGTGCGGGCCTTGTTCAAGATTATAAAAATGTCACTGGTCTATCCCTATTATCTGATCATGGAATTCTATGAACACAATAGAACAGGCTATGACATGGCTACAAAGACCATTGTGGTGGAGACCAATTTTAAGCCCATATATTGGAATCAATATATGGTGGCAAGGCTGCCCAGACAGCGGCAATAGCTGGAACGGATGTTACCTGTGGACCAATATACAAGTTCTTGTTACAACCAAATTAAATCTTTAATGTTAAATTTTATCTATGTTTTGTGAAATAAATATTCAGCCTGAAATGAACAATCAAAGACATACTGCCAAACCTGCCAAAGATTATGTAAGTCAGAGTTCGGCGCCTCCCTTTCTGAAGTGTAGACAATAGCGCTCTACGGCAGCGACGTCGACACACCGACAGTATACGAGCTTACACTGCTCTCTTTTGCAACAACAAAGATGTGCTAAATGAGCGCGCTCTCGCGAGGCTAAGCCCATACACGCAACGCCAAAATGAGCATGTGTGTTTTGCCCGCGCCTGATGTAAATGTGCTATCCTATGAACTTTATGAAGTGATGCCCAACTCCTAATTTTGGGCAATTGCCTGATATACCGACCTTCACTCTCTTCTCAATGAATGAATCATTTAGGCCCTTTGTCTACCATACTCTGATTGGCGCCTTCAACTAGGCCTTAATGAACTGAAGAAGTGGTGTTCCAAAAATCTTTTTTTCTTATACCATTCTAAATGCCAAATGATGACTCACCTCACATTGTCTCCTATTCTATAGGAAATCGTGTCCTGGACCGTATTTCACATGTAAATGATTTTGGTATACTATTTGACCAGAAATTGTGTTTCAACAGCCACATCGCAGCTACAGTGAATAAAGCCAAACGTGTTCTGGCATTCATTAAGCGTTGGTTCAAAGAGTTTGATCACCCTTAAACAACTAAAACATTGTACATATCCTTAGTACGTCCTATTTTGGAATACTGCTCTAGTGTATGTGGTCGGGCGTGGCGTTCCAGTTGTATGTGGTGTGGCTGCTGGTGCGGGAGGTTGTGGGTTTGATCCCGCCTCGGACCATCTAATGGAAAAAGTTTTTTCTTTCTTTAGAAAAAAGCTTTTACACACCCGATCACCTTCACCAGCTACTGGCGCCTGCTGTGAAGTAACTAGCTATATCTAACTCTTGCCGTTCGGATTCGGCGTTAAACTGTAGGTCCCTTTCTCTTGTGCGACAAATTATAAGCACACACGCCAAGAGATTAAGAGAAGCTTGGCCCTGGCCCTCCCAGAGGTGCTGTTTGAGCCAATTTTACTTTTACGTACTCTATTGTATGTGGACCACAGTACAAAGAACAGCAATCGCTAATCGAATCTGTGTAGAAACAATTTATAATTTTCGCTCTTCGCATTCTGGCTTGAGACTCTAATAGGCATTTGCCGCCGTACCGATCAAGGAGAAGGAGTTTTTGGCTCTACAGTCAGCCGATTTAGCCTTCATGAAACAACCTCCGGTAACGGAGAGAGGCTAATAGATTTTGCCGCGGGGCAGGAACATGGTCATAAGTAGTACCAGTTTTAAACATTGCGACATCCCTAAGGCAACCTGGAAGTCCCCTGATCAATTAACGCGAAATCAGATTGATCATGTTGTGATCGACTGCAGGCACTCATCGAGTGTTCTAGACGTGCGTGATAAAACTCGCCATTCCCTTCTGGTATATGCGAACAGAGGAATCATTTATCACACTCCATGAATACGACTGCCAAGGATATACTTTGGTACTCGGCGTCCCTCGAAAGCAGACTTGGAATGATGAGGAGTTCCGCCGCGCTACTGCAGAGAAAGACGCTGCCTAGCAGCAGGGTTAAACCCTATCGTGTGGCTTCTTTAATCTCCTAATGGAGTTTATACTGCGCCAGTGCCCAAATGCCAACAGATCGGCCTCATTTCTTTTTTAAATATCTAATGCTGCTTGCATGCGCCGATGATATTGACATTATCGGCAAAAACGAACGGGCGGTAAGCGGGGCGTTTTCAGAGATTGAGAAGCAGTCTAAACTGAGATGGGCTTAGCGGTAATCGACGAGGAGAAGACGAAGTACATTGTATCCCTGCCGCATTCGAATGAATCACGAACTGTATGAGCTCTATGGGGACACCAGTCTGGCCAAGCGCATAAAGCAACAGCGGCTGCGCTGGTTAGGACATGTAACCCGGATGGATGAAGAAGCTCCAGTAAAAAAGGCGTACAAAGGGAAGGCGGCTGACTTTGGAGGACAAGACAGGAGGGGTCGCCCACCACAGAAATGGGATGAACAAGTGCGGAAAGACATTTCCAACCTTGGTGTGAACAACTGGTGCCAGCTCGCGCAAAGCAGAAGCGAGTGGAGGGCTTTCATAGCAGAGGCCGAGACCCTCAAGCGGTTGTGATGCAACTATCGGGCCAATAACGAAGAAGAAGAGGAGAATAACAAGAGCGAAATTCGGTCAAGCCCGACTATAATATCTTTGTACCAGTTCAGGTCGGGGGTGTTAACTGGCTGTTTTTTGCTCATAGCTTGAGTATCGTTCATCCGATCCTTTATCATTCCTTCAGCAAATCGATAAATGATATTTATTACTAAATATATCGAGTAGGATTTAAAGTCATCTATCTACGAAACTGTGGGAGACATGACTTTTTTTCAAATTGCGTGGGCGGGAGGGGGGTGGCAAAAATTAAAAATAAACTTGATCTGCCTGCAAGAATCAGAAATATATGTCCCATACATGTCAAACCTCTATTACCATCTCTGAGATCTGTGCGTTCATACAGACGGACAGACAGACAGATGGACAGACGGACATTGCTGTATCGACTCGGCTCGGTTGATGCTGATCAAGAATATATATACTTTATAGGGTCGGACATGATTCCTTCTTCCTGTTACATACTTTTGCTTTACCTTTTACACATCCAGTCACCTTCACCGTCTATTGGCGCCAGCTGTGAAGTTCCGAGCCATAAAAAAGTTTCTCAAACTTTGCCGTTCGTATTTGGCGTTAAGCTGTAGGTCCCTTTCGCTTGTGCAAAAAGTTGTAGGCACAAATGCCAAGGAGATTGAGAGAAGCTCGGCTTTTGGCCCTCTTCTGGGCTGTATTTAGCCATTTTACATTACAATTGCCATTTATTGATTTAGCACATTCATTTTTAGTGTGCCCATATATAAACCAAAGAGACAAACTGCGCAACAGGGACACAGATATGTTGATGGCGGTAGCGGCATCGCCTTGCACCAAGTTCCGGTTCAAGACGTTCGGCGAGGATCAAATAATTGCAGGTTTAAGACACATCTGTGACTTGGCGCAGGTGCAGATCGAGGAGGAGGCGTACAAGTCAATTGTGCAGATATCAGGGGGTGATATGCATAGAGACATTACCACTTTGCAGTCCTGCTATAGTCGCATGGGGGCCGAGCATGCCACCAACAAGCAGATTTCGAAATTGCTCGCCTGTCTTGTTGAAATGAAATTATGATAAATTTAAATTTATATTAAATTTCCAATTTTCCATTGTTCCATATTTGACAAAACAGCTCTCAAATCTAATTTGTATAGATTTAATTGTGTTTTAAAAACTGTTTTGTTGAAAAACCCAGATAACGAACAGAATTCTTACCGATCCCTTAATATTTCTGATGTTATTTAAATTAATATTCATGTTGATCCATTGTGGCTTAATAATCGTTGTTGGCAGTTGTGGAATTCCCGTCAATTAAAGAATAAGAGTTAGTATAATGCCGCGCAGAGAGTTGCCGGAAAGCCTTAAAAGCATTGTTGTTTAGTTGTGTCTTGCCACTTTCAGTGACTGAGAAAAATAATCAGGCGAAACGATTTAAAATGGAACAGTCGAAGATAAGAGAGGCTAACTTTTAGGTTTCAGTTTGCTGTTTGGCTGGGCAATGCCAAATTCAGGACACATTAAACAAATTAATTCCTTGTAAATCAATTAACGACTTAAATGCAAATCAAATTTCACTAACATTTTGTAAATGGATCACAGATTTATAGAGTAAATGGAAAACCATTTACTTAACAAGCACTGATTTTATAACTAGTTCCATGACTGGTTTCGACTGCTGAACTGGCGACCCTCCTTGTAATCTTTAAATATCAAGCCAAGGCACCCCCACTTATAAGCGTTTTTCTCAAAAACTGTTCATACGATTTGGATCAAATTTGTTGTATATAACCTTGAATATATGTCCTTCATGATGGTATAAAGCGTATTTGGACACATCTCCTAAAAGCGGATTATAGGGCTTGATGTATAAAAGTAATTTTTGGTTCATGATGGCTAAATCGGCCGACTGTCGAGCCAAAAACTCCTTCTCCATGATCGGTACGGCGGCAAATGCCTATTAGAGTCTCAAGCCAGAATGCGAAGAGCGAAAATTAGAAATTGTTTCTGCACAGATTCGATTAGCGATTGCTGATCTTTGTACTGTGGTCCACATACACTAGAGCAGTATTCCAAAATAGGACGTACTAAGGATATGTACAATGTTTTAGTTGTATAAGGGTGATCAAACTCTCTGGACCAACGCTTAATGAATGCCAGAACACCTTTGGCTTTAATCACTGTAGCTGCGATGTGTGTTGTGTTGAAACACAATTTCTGGTCAAATAGTATACCAAGATCATTTACATGTGAAATACGGTCTAGGACACGATTTCCTATATAATAGGAGACAATGTGAGGTGAGTCATCATTTGGCATTTAGAATGGTATAAGTAAACAAGATTTTTTGAACACCACTTCTCCAGTTCATAAAGGCCTAGTTGAAGGCGCCAATCAGAGTATGGTAGACAGATTTGAACGTCATCTGCATACATAAATACGGTTGAATACGATGTGCCTTGTAGGAGGTCATTTACAAAAAGTACAAAAAGCAAAGGGCCTAAATGATTCATTCATTCCAATTTTTTTTGAAAATCCTTCATAATTCGCGATCTATAGACGGATATTTTTTATAATTTTCTGAGAGAGAGAGTCGGTATATCAGGCAATTGACCAAAATTAGGAGTTGGGCAGCACCGAAGGCAACAGCCGTAAATGCGGCAGCACTTCCTAAAGTTCATAGGATAGCACAATTACATCAGGCATCGGCAAAACACACATGCTCATTTTGGCGTTGCGTGTATGGGCTTAGCCTCGCGAGAGCGCGCTCATTTAGCACATCTTTGTTGTTGCAAAAGAGAGCAGTATAAGCTCGTATATTGTCGGTGTGTCGACGTCGCTGCCGTAGAGCGCTATTGTCTACACTTCAGAAAGGGAGGCGCCGAACTCTGACTTACATAATCTTTGGCAGGTTTGGCAGTATGTCTTTGATTGTTCATTTCAGGCTGAATATTTATTTCACAAAACATAGATAAAATTTAACATTAAAGATTTAATTTGGTTGTAACAAGAACTTGTATATTGGTCCACAGGTAACATCCGTTCCAGCTATTGCCGCTGTCTGGGCAGCCTTGCCACCATATATTGATTCCAATATATGGGCTTAAAATTGGTCTCCACCACAATGGTCTTTGTAGCCATGTCATAGCCTGTTCTATTGTGTTCATAGAATTCCATGATCAGATAATAGGGATAGACCAGTGACATTTTTATAATCTTGAACAAGGCCCGCACAAATGCACGCCCCACCTTGGGAGGCTCTGCGGGAAAGAGCAAGGCTCGGAAGGGTTTCCTTTGAGGGTGCAAGGGTAGCACCGCCTCGACGTAGTAAACTCTAATATCCATTAGAAACTTTCCGGGAGTCTCTCCATTAAACCAAACTGTCCAAAAGGTGTGATAGCAGCAGTATACCAGTTTTGAAATCATTTCAATTATAATCAATTGGTTGGCGATTGTTAACAAGCCCATGATCTTTGCAAAAAAGCAACCAACGATGCTCTCCTCTTGCAGCTCTTGCCATATCCAATCCCTGTTTAAGTCGATATTGAAGATGAACATTATGCAAAACCAAATGAGTTTCAAGTTGAGCAAGATTAAAAGGTCGATAGCCTCGGCCACGACACGCTTCCAGAAGGGAGCCACCACATACTCGAAGCCACCCACACGTTGGATAAGCTCAAGTTGCTCCTCCTCCATCACGGCCTCCATCACGGTTTCGACTTCGAATTGAAAATAAATTAATACAAATTCGGTTCCGCCTGCACGTTCTTTCTAGCTGTGCTGCTTGATCGAGAATGACTTCAAGTGCCGAAAAGTGCTGCCTTTCAAGTCTAAAAATTTGAAGCACTTTTCATAGACTACTTTTGTCGGTTATTCTTCATTATTAATATCTACAATAATTTTAATTTATATCAAGCCTGAAACTGATTTTTATACCCTGCACCAAAGAAGAAACATAGCTGAGTTAATATAGCCATTTCCGCACTTATCTTCCAATACGCAAAAATGATTGATCGAAATTGCCATTGATAGTTTCGGTGCACACGGTCCAACAGAAGACAAGGATGCCTCGACAAAAGACATTAGTGAACTGTTTAGCACAGAGGCTAAACACAATCTATGCAGGTTGTCTTAAGCACAACCAACTGGCTTTTATTCAATTAATGTAGTGTACTTTACATTGAATTATAATCTCTGCGGACAGCGGCTGAAATTTCCATTTACTCATCATTAGATCGCCGGGTGTGGCGCACCAGTCGTATGTGTGGCTGCTGGTGCGGGAGGTTGTGGGTTCGATCCCGCCTCGGACCATCTAATAGAAAAAGTTTTTTCTTTCTTTAGAAAAAAGCTTTTCACCTTCACCAGCTACTGGCGCCTGCTGTGAAGTAACTAGCTATATCTAACTATTGCCGTTCGGATTCGGCGTTAAACTGTAGGTCCCTTTCTCTTGTGCGACAAATTATAAGCACACACGCCAAGAGATTGAGAGAAGCTTGGCCCTGGCCCTCCTTGGGGGTTCTGTTTGAGCCAATTTTACTTTTTACATCATTAGATGGGTCTCTGGTCATCGACGCCATATGCGCCTATCGTCTGGGAGAGTGTCCCATTAAAGTAGCTTATTTTCTACCATAGCTTATTCCACTTCGAGGTACTGATGTCTCCTGTTTAGAATCACAACTCATAATGTTACATGCCAAACGTCGATGATCGACGTTTTCGAACTAATATTTGTTGACATTGACAATGTTTAGTTTCAAACTAATACTATTTCGTAACAAATTATAAATCTAAGTATCAAATGAATACCCAAAATATCAGTTTGACAATTTCTCGTATTATATTAATACCAAAAAACTGATACTGCTTTTAGTTTCAATTTGAGGCTTCTCTAATCAAATTGATAATGATACAACCTGTACCGAAGGTTGTTTCATGAAGGCTAAATCGGCCGAGTGTCGAGCCAAAAACTTCTTCTCTCCCAATATTAGCGTTAAAATCGCCAAGCATGATCTTAATGTCGTGGTCGGGGCAGCGCTCATATAGTTGGTCCAGGCGCTGAAAGAACTCGTCCTTTATCGACGAGGGCAGGCGCCCTTGTCTTCAGCTGGGGCGTGTGCACAGATAAGACTAATATTAAAATATTAAGCCTTAAGGCTAAGTGCGGCTTGTCGCATGTCAACTGGTGTGAAACTGATGACAGAGCGCCGAAGTCTTGCCCTGACTGCAAAGCCGCACCCAAACTCATGCTTGGCAGCATGCCCGCTATAGTAGAATTTAGAACATATAGAATGAACGGTTGCGCAGTCGCCTCCGTTTCTGTCAGGAGTCAGTCAGCTGTTTGCTCTCACTTACGTCCTCTGAGTGCATTTGGGAATATGTCCATCTCGCTCCAGCCACTGTGATTTCCTATGCGGACAATTAGAATCACAATGCGGACTATCGACTAATACCTCTCAAAATTGAGCAGCGTACATTTTATCTCTAATACTCATTGCTCCATGACTTATTGACCTGTATCCTGCTAAAACGTTTGATGAACCAAGCTCGAATATTATATTATCAAGCCTCTAAACTTTTGTTTGCTTCAATTTACGTACATGTTTTCTGAACAAAATTAATCCTGAACCCCGGTTCGAACCCGAACTAGGTTCAACGACCTTCTGAACCCGCTCCGCGAACCCGAACCCAAAAAGATTCGAGGGTTCTAACCCCAGCCGATCTTATGAGGTTTGCAGCCCTGGTTTTAATAAAACTAATGTCCAACTAAATTTTACAAATTGTTATTTTAATCATTTGCAATTCTCTTTCCGCTTGTGTTCTAAGTACAACAACATACATAATGTGTAAATTAAAATCATACAAAGAACAATTCTGTATCTGGGTGCTTCTTATGACTTTATAGAAGATGCCTGTTGGAGTCCTGAGGATTACCTTAGCTTCTTGGAGTCGCGTCGTTGGCGTCAAATGAAACGTGATGTAATAAACTGTCAGGCTGTCAGGCTGTATGTTTTCCCTTCTTCTATTGAAACTTGCTGGCTTTGAGTGTATATGGAACGATACAAAGCATTCATGTGTTCATACGCTCGCTTTTTACTGAGGATACCAAGTCGAACACTAATTGGATAAATCATCGATTCATGGTGCTACCCTCGGGTGTGAAACGTCCACCAAGCCTTTTCTTTGGATTTCTCATGATAACTTCTTGGATTCTGCTAGCATATGCTGTCATGTTTGTCTCTCCCGTTTATATGGCGACCTGGTTTGTGATCCATTTAAGCATATTAAATTATTAAGTATCATCGAGATGGGACTCCATTATGGGACGCTTTATCGAGAACTTGAAGTTGGAATCTATTGTCAGCATATTGGCTACATTGACTATTGGACTTGTTTACTTACCCATGCAAACATTCAACGAAGCTCTCAAGCAACAAAGCCCATTGAAATTAATGCTTTTGTTTCAGTGTGTTGGAAAACAATTTGAAATAACTAATTTATGAATTATACAAAAAATAATACAAAAAACTAATGTCTAAATTACGAAAGCCAACTTGATGCAGCCCCTTTTACATGAGAAATATTTAAACTAAAATATTCCTATAGAGGAAACTTAATTCCAGTATTTATTGAGAGGAAGGGTGTATAATACACAATTACCACTCTTTTTAACCTTTTTAACAGGCAAACTGTTGAGGAAGCGAACGAGAGGAACAATTTTCAAAAGCCATGCATGATATTTTCGACTTTAGAAACAGACGTACAGCTAAAGACTTTCTTAACCTTTGTTAGATGCGGAAGCTACAGACGTTCCTGATCGAGAAAGTTCCTGTATTGAAACGAAAGCTGCAGTCGTTCCCAAGAGCAACAGTCCATCTCAAGAAGAGCTGCTCGGCTGAGACAGAGATCACTTAAAGGCCTTATGGCCGATTGCAATGCCTAGTAGTGGACTAAAAAGGGGAATGGTGGAATGGAGGAAGAGAAAGGAGATTGGTGGGTCCCATGGCGTTAAAAACATCAGTAAAATGTATCCAAGTTGATTTTCAAATAATCACTTTCTTGCACAATTAAATAAAAGAAAGTAAAATACTATTTTTAATTTCTCACACAAAAAGGGATGTATTTTTATACTCTTTACGAATGTACAAAGAGTATAATGGGTAAATGTATGTAACAACTAAAAGGAAACATCTCTAACCCTAAAGAGTAGATACAATCTTGATAAGACGAGTCGATAGAGCCATATCCGTTAGTCCGCCTGAACGCACGGATCTTTTAGACATATATATATTTATCTATCCACAAAGTTTGGGAATGATCAAATGGTCGTGTCTAGTTATAAGCAGCACCTTATAAATTGACTATGCGCAGCAACCGTGATGAGCAGCACTTCAGTTCAGTTCGTACTGAACTCGGTCTTAGTGTACGGCAAAAACTTGCTATCATCTGCGAACAGTTACCAGCGCAGAATAGTAGAAATTAAGCAGTAATATACGATTTCGCATAAAAATATATATTTAGTAAATATTATTTACATATTGTCTTGGTTATATTAAATACACTTTTTTCAATGGTCATGATACCTTTTTGTGAAATGTTATGACTTCAAACCAAACGCCAACTAGTTAAATCCTGAAAATGTAAGCAAGGGCAACAGTACATGTGAGTGATAAGCTTTGTATCCAATTCGCAGACACTAACAGAGTTGCCAGAAAGCCTTCAAAGCATTGTTGTGTAGTTGTGTCTTGTCACTTTCAGTGACTGAGAAAAATAATCAGGCATGTTCTCAATTCCACTACGTTTTGATAAGTAAATCTAACGTTATTCCGCTTCGGTTTCGTTTTTGTGCTCTCAATTCCGAATGAAATTGCTCTCTTGCTTACTTTTTGCAAACCACTGGTCCAAACGAGATTGGCATTAGATACATATGAGAGAATCCACAATTCCAAGCGAAACGATCGAAAGTGGAACAGTCGACGATGAGAGAGGCAAACTTTTAGGTTTCACTTTGCTGTTTGGATGGGCAATGCTAAATTCTGGACACATTAAACAAATTAATTCCTTGTAAATCAATTAAAGCAGCTGTGGGCATGAAATTTGAGTTAGGGAGCAGCCCAACAAAAACAACAGAAACAACAACCATTATCAGAGAGTCTCGATCGCCCAAAATGCAGTTGCTGCGCCGTGTGTGTGAGCGTCTTGTTGGCGTCGTTCATTCCACCGACCAACAAGCTTTACTTCATAAAACGAAGAACTTTTCCGATTTGGTGTTACGAGATGAATGAATCAATTTCACCTTCGTGGTCTTCTGTGGAAGTAGAATTGAGAACATGCCTGAATATATTAATTTCGCGAAATGTGTTCACACGATTGGCACGATTGTTTTTTTTTATTAAATAGTTAATTCAAATTTGCATAATTAATTAATATTGATATACCAAGCATGTTGGCACATCTCCTAGTTATCCCGCAATCTTAAAATGAAAAGTTAGCAACAGTTCTTATGTTCATACTAAAATGGCTCGAAGGCGTTGAATGTAAAATATTTTTGAGACTTGTTTTTTGTTGTTCACAAAACCTTAATTTAAATTGATTTTTTTAATACCTGCAAACCTTAAATCCACCCACAAGTTAATTAAAACAATAGTTTATGCAATTCCTAACAACACAAATACTAAATTAAATTAAGAAGGAACAAATCAATAAACATTGCTCTAGTGTTCATTTTCCATCGTTTCAAATAGACGCTGCTCTGTTGCGACGCTATGTTGACGGACATGGTTGCACAAATTTGACCATCGACCACTGCTTTTTGTGTCAGCACATTGAATCAAGTAAAGCTACCGACTATAGTCGACGACTGTACTACAACTGTTTAGTCTATAATATAAAATACTAAATATTGAAAAAATGGCTGATACTCAAGGTAAACAACACATGGTACAAGTGAAGTGTTTGATGAATGAATGAATGAATTTTTTTTCGAGTAAGCACCTAAAAGTTGTAATTCATTGCATTCTATTTACAGAGGTCGATTTTGATGTGGTTGTTGAGGAAATTGATCCTATTGATCCTACTGACATACTCACCAAGCTGCCCAAAGATGCTTCCGGCACAGCTCCTCTGGCAGCAAAGCCGACGGCAGGAAGCTTAGCCAGTGCAGCGCCAGCTGCCATTTCAGAGGACTCGGGCGACGCCTTGGCCCTTGAGCTGAAATTGATACCTAGGCCAGTGCAGATTAAGGTGTTGGCAGAAACATTAGCCATTGCAAATTCCTTTGAATTGACGCCCAAGGCAGTGCAGGATAAAGAGAAACGTCAGATCTACTCCTTTGTAGTTAAAGGTCTAGTTGACTCCAACTGTGAGAATCGCTTTGTGGCTGCGGAGGAACTTCTAAGAGAGATCAAAAATCCCGGATTATCTGAAATACTTGTGGACGCCATCAGCACAGGCGACTTCGGCCTAAAGGAGACAAATTCCAAGGCGCTCAAGAGCAAGCTGAAAATCATAACCAGCTTGGCTGAAAACTATCCTGTAACCACAGAAACAGTTGACCATGTGGTCAACGAGGTAACCGACATGTTGGCGGATGCCGAGAATAAAGAAGCTGCAGCCGATGCACTCGACGCCATGGCAAAAGCCACTCAACTGGAGTACGTTGTGAGCAAGGTGCTCAGCCATGTCGTTGATCCAAAGCCAGTGGAAGTTCAAGCAGAGGCTATAAAATGGGTTTATTTGTCTTTAGCCAAATTTGGTTTTGATTTGGTACCCCAAAAGCTGATTGAACAAGTGAGTCCGTTTGTACAGAGTACAAATGCTATAGTGAGTGGATGCGCCATGTTGCTGTTGACGGGCAAGGAGAGCGAAGAGGAGAAATCAGCAAGAGCCGCAACTCCAAGCAATATTTTATTACGTATAATGAATTGCCGTGCAATTTCTCATTCTTTTCACAATGATTTGACCAAGCTGGAAGATCGTGTAGAGCGTCTTATTTTAGCTGAAACCAAGAAACTGAAAAACCCACCAGCCAATCTGGGACCGCCACTAGCCAAACTGCCCACCAAGGCAGAACTGTACGACATAGAGGAGGAGACCGCATCTGATATTTGTCCTAGCGACAATTAAATATAAGTTATAATACTGGAGTCCAACTGATTAGTCTTTAAATGAGGGAAAAACCCCGATCTTACTTTAGTTGATCTTCTATTACATTACAATAATAGTTTATTAAAATCGGCTTACAAAAATAACAAAGAAAGGAGACGAAAACAGGTCAAAACAGGCGGCAGTTCCCATCTCTATTCAAGAGACACTTTCTCTATTCGAATTAAAATAGCTTTACAGACTTTAGTAAAGCTTTTATCCCACTTGTACATAATATTACAACGCAATATTTCATAGGACTTCGGACTGTTGATACCTTCCCGATTTGTTGTTTGAATTTTGGTTTATTCAGTTTTTTGGGTGATCTCGGCCTCAGCCGAGCAACTCTTCTTGAAATGGGCTGTTGCTCTTAGGGACGTCTGCAGCTTCCGTTTTAATACAGGGACTTTCTTGTTCTCTAGCTTTCGCAGGTCTTTTGAAAATTGTTCATACTTGTTTATACTCTGTACCAAAGGTACACAGAGTGTATTTAGTTTTAGCAAAAGTATATAACAGGGAGAAGGAATCATTTGCGACCCTATAAAGTATATATATTCTTGATCAGCATCAACAGCCGAGTCGATATAGCCATGTCCATCTGTCTGTCCATCTGAATAAACACACAGATCTGAGAGATGGTAAGAAATAGAGGCAGATCTAGTTTATTTTCAATATTTGCCACGATGGGCCGATGTGGCCGGCCCGCTATTTGGAGAAAACGTCATATCTTCCACAGTGTCGTAGATAGTTGTTTCTTACCTTCTAGTGATATTTAGTAATTAATATTATTTATCGATTTGCCGCAGGAATGATTAAGATCGGATGAATTATACTCAAGTTATGACCAAAAGAAAGTTACTTCCTCCGCCCTGGCAGTAGTGGCGTCAACTATTTTTAGTTGTCTTTCGTAACTAACTTTATTGAATGTAACTTAAGCTAACAATATAGTTGAGTCGAACGGAGCGATCGGGCGCGAACCGCGCTGGCCGAAGCCAAGCCAGAAACTGAGCGCCAGGGATGGCGCGTGTTGGCGTTCTGCTACTGCGTCAGGGATGGTGGTCGATGAATAGTGTGACCAGAGGTGGCCAGGGCTGCCACAGTACTCCCCCTCCAGAGACCATGTGGGAACGAATGATGAAAGCCCTGAGTATAGCCGGGATGAGTGTATGTCCGGGGTGAGCATCTACAGGATTGTGCACAAGTCCCAAAGTGGAGGAATGCTTGCGTATATTTCTCGCTGTGATGTTTGTGTCGTAGCTGGGTCGATGAAAACCTCGCGTTGAGGCCGTTGCTTCGAGTGGGGGTCGACAAGCAAGTTCGCCCATGCAGGGTTGAGGTTGCCTCGCGTTGAGGTCGTTGCTTCGATTGGGGATCGATAAGCAAGTTCGTTCGATCGGGGTTGAAGTTGAATAGTCAATAGTACTGGGTATTGTACCCCGAGTAGAGACTTTCGTTTGCCACGCGTTGTGGACTTTCGCTTGCCACTCGTTGTGGACTTTCGTTTGCCACGCGTTGTGGACTTTCGTGGTGCCTCTCGTTAAGGACTTTCGTGGTGCCTCTCGTTAAGGACTTTCGTTTGAGGTCGAGAACTTGTTGGCAGACTCAGGCTGGCATCAATTGCCAAACAAAGAGCGTCTCGAGTTGAAGCTGGTTGCTTGCGGTCGATTAGGTATGGGGATTGTTGTGCATGAACATCGGCGACGACGAAAGATGCGATGAAGATCCAAATTCAGCTGCGCGACGTACTTCCATAAGTATGATCGATCCGTCTGGCAGGCTGCGTACAATGTAAGATCTGAAAAGCTGGTCGGATGCTTGACCAACGCGAGATCGGTTACATGTAGTTGATGAGTCGGTTAGGCGACAGACAGGTCTGTGGACAATTTGCGTGGGCAGAGGTCGATGTCATGCAAGCGAAATGAGCGCTAAAGCATATGTATACATATGACCACATGCGTTGGTGTCTGTGTGTGTGAATGTGTGTAGGCGTTGCCGGCGTCGTTTTCTAACCAGGAGGTTTGTCGATGGTGTTTCACAAATTGCGAAAAAAAAATCCACTGCCAAAAGTACGAATGAGCGACTCCTGGTTGGAGTAAGGCCTGCTCGATGATCGCCGGCCGTGTGCTGTCCCAAATGTGCATTCTCAGCGCCAAAAATCTCGCCTCTGTATGTCCGCTTTGCCGGCGTCTGTCGTGTGTATGTGTGTGTTTTGCAGGAACGCGCGAAAATTCGTGATTGTATGCTGCAGACGCCGTGAGCATGTGTGTATGTGTGTGTTTTGCAGGAACGCGCGAAAATTCGTGATTGTATGCTGCAGACGCCGTGAGCATGTGTGTATGTGTGTGTTTTGCAGGAACGCGCGAAAATTCGTGATTGTATGCTGCAGACGCCGTGAGCATGTGTGTATGTGTGTGCCGCCCTGTCGCGGCGTCAGTCGGGTGTGTGTGGGACACACTTGGCCAAAAAGGCTAGAGATGTTGCTGTCGTTGAGTTTCTGGCTCGCTGTTGTCGAAATAGTTAACTTAATACTGTTTGATTTTGATGATCGAAAGTTGTATGTCGAAATGAATCGCGTCACTGTATGGGTGTGTGAGTACGGGCTGCGTCCCAGAGCAGGCTGCTTGCCTGTGAGTGTGTGTGTGTGTGCGTGTGAATTTCGTCAGAGGTTGAAATTAATTTGTTTAACACACTGCTATGAATTTGTTTGGTTTATTGTTAGTGTTCTTTAACTTAGTCGGAGGGTCACCACTTTGGTTAAAGTGGTTTGGTAACTGACTTTATTTAATAATAGTATTACACGCTAAAATGAATGAATAAAAGTCGATTGAGTTGACGATGATGCGACGCACCGCCGCGCGTTGCGGCCGCCAGCCAGAAACTGAGCGCCAGGGATGGCGCGTGTTGGCGTTCTGCTACTGCGTCAGGGATGGTGGTCGATGAATAGTGTGACCAGAGGTGGCCAGGGCTGCCACATATTGGTCAGTAGTGGCTCCATCTATTGTTCAGAAGCGCTGATTTCAGCTCCAGGTACAGAGTATATTACAGTCGGGCTTGACTGACTTTCTTACTTGTTAAATGAATTTTAAAGTTTCAGTTTTTCTCATGTAAAAAGGGGTTGCATAAAGTTGGCTTTCGTAATTTAGACATTATTTTTTGTATTATTTTTTGTATAATTCATTAATTAGTTATTTCACATACTGAAACAAAAGCATTAATATCAATGGGCTTTGTTGTTTGAGAGCATCGTTGAATGGTTGCATGGGTAAGTAAACAAATCCAATAGTCGATGTAGTAACCAACATGCTGACAATAGTTTCCAACTTCAGGTTCTCGATGCAGCGTCCCATAATGGCGTGCATTCCCAACACGATGATACGTAAAATAAATCACAAACCAAGTCGCCATATGAACGGGAGAGACAAACATGACAGCATATGCTACCAGAATCCAAGAAGTTATCATGAGAAATCCACAGAAAAGGCGTAGTGGACGTTTCACACCCGAGGGTAGCACAATGAACCGATGATTTAACCAATTGGTGTTCGACTTGGGTATCCCCAGTAAAAAGCGAGCGTATGAACACATAAATGCTTTGTATCGTTCCATATACACTCAAAGCCAGCAAGGTCCAATAGAAGAAGGGAAAACATACAGCTTGACAGCTCACACAGTTTATTACATCACGTTTCATTTGACGCCAACGACGCGACTCCAAGAAGCTAAGGTAATCCTCAGGACTCCGACAGGCATCTTCTATAAAGTCATAACAAGCACCCAGATACAGAATTGTTCTTTGTATGATTATAATTTACACATTATGTATGTTATTGTACTTAAAACACAAGCGGAAAGAGTATTGCAAAATGATTAAAATAAAAATTTGTAAAATTTAGTTGGACATTAGTTTTATTAAAATCAGGGCTGCAAACCTCATAAAATCGGCTGGGGTTCGAACCTGCGAAACTTTTTAAGTTCGGGTTTGCGGAGCGGGTTCAGAAGGTCGCTGAACCTAGTTCGGGTTCGAACCGGGGTTCAGGAATAATTTTGTTCAGAAAACATGTACGTAAATTGAAACAATCAAAAGTTTACAGGCTTGATATAATATTCGAGCTTGGATCATCGAACGTTTTAGCAGGATACAGGTCAATAAGTCATGGAGCAATGAGTATTAGAGATCAAATTTACGCTGCTCAATTTTGAAAGGTATCAGTCGATAGTCCGCATTGAGATTCTAATTGTCCGCATAGGAAATTACAGTGGCTGGAGCGAGATGGACATATTCCCAAATGCACTCAGAGGTCTTAAGTGAAAGCAAACTGCTGACTAATTTCTGACAGAAACGGAGCCGACTGCGCGACAGTTCAGTCTTTATATTCTAAATTTATGTTTGTTCATAACTTTTAAAACAAGTCACGCACACACCACAAAGGAGGATGGTCGACTGTGCAGCTGTTTCAAGAACTGCCCGGTTTTATCATCAGCAGGCTTTGCCTATCTTTTGCAAGTCGGTAAAGGCCATCTAATGGCAGCATTGCTATGACTCTTTGGGAATTCTTTTTGGCGTAGAAGTGTACGCATTGATCATTCTCATTAAGATATTCTCAGTCGGCCTTGGTTCGATGATTCACAAGGGATCAGGTATATCACACTGACGTGGTCGCATTCGGCTTCCTGTGTAGCCCTGGATGTGTTTTCAGCCATGGGGTTCGTTCAATTTCTAGCTTGCGAAAAAGGAATTTTTGTTATCGTACCATGCCTTGAAGTTGACAATAAAACCTAAGCCGTACAATCAATCGATCACCAACTCTTCAGATATTCTTCCATGACTAAATTTTAGGGCGGCCTTAAGTTAAGCGGAGAGCCATGTCCAGTTCGTCCCGTTTATAAGATATTACGCTTCTTCTCTGACAATTGGAATTTCATGTCTGAAGCACTCCAATTCGTACACAAATGTATGGATCCATTGTTTCCCCGACAGAAGAAAGTCGCCGATCACTCCAAACATTGCTACAAGAAATGCTATTTAGTTCAAATTGTGGCAATTGTATTTTGACTTCTTCTATTCCAGAAATGAAAATCCAATATTAACGCATATTTTTAAAACTTGTTTGTTTATTTTGTTTTTTTGCAATTTGTTTTAAAATAATTAAGTTATTAAATATACATTTAGTTAATATGCCCGACAAAAAAAAAACAAATAGTAATCAAGGTAATCATACGTAGAGTTAGGTAAGTATTCGAGTTGGATCAGTTGGATCTCAGATACAAGATCTAAAAATAAGTCAAAAGGTTTAAAAATTAGTTGTTGGTTATTGGTGGCAGGACTGCAAAGTGGTAATGGCTCTATGCATATCTCCGCACGATATCTGTCCAATTGACTTGTAGGCCTCCTCCTCGAACTGCACCTGCACCAAGTCACAGATGTGTCTTAAATCTGCAATTATATGATCCTCGCCGAACGTCTTGAACCGGGACTTGGTGCAAGGCGATGCCGCTACCGCCATCAACATATCTGTGTCCCTGTTGCGCAGCATCGTTGATAAATTATTTTTGACAAAACACAAACACTTTCAAATTTTTTGAAACTCAAAATAAAACATCCGTTTCTGTATTTTGCCTTTGGTTTATATATGGGCACACTAAAAATGAATGTGCTAAATCAATAAATGGCAATTGTAATGTAAAATGGCTGAATACAGCCCGGAAGAGGGCCATAAGCCGAGCTTCTCTTAATCTCTTGGCATTTGTGCCTACAACTTTTTGCACAAGCGAAAGGGACCTACAGTTTAACGCCAAATCCGAACGGCAAAGTTTGAGAAACTTTTTTATGGCTCGTTACTTCACAGCTGGCGCCAATAGACGGTGAAGGTGACCGGATGTGTAAAAGCTAAAGCAAAAGTATGTAACAGGAAGAAGGAATCATGTCCGACCCTATAAAGTATATATATTCGTGATCAGCATCAACCGAGCCGAGTCGATACAGCAATGTCCGTCTGTCCATCTGTCTATCTGTCCGTCTGTATAAACGCACAGATCTGAGAGATGGTAAGAGATAGAGGTTTGACATGTATGGGACATATATTTCTTACTCTTGCAGGCAGATCAAGTTTATTTTTAATTGTTGCCACCCCCCTCCCTCCCCCGCAATTTGAAAAAAAGTCATGTCTCCCACAGTTTCGTAGATAGATGACTCTAAATCCTACTCGAGATATTTAGTAATCAATATTATTTATCGATTTGCTGAAGGAATGATAAAGATCGGATGAACGATACTCAAGCTATGAGCAAAAAACGGCCAGTTAACACCCCCGGCCTGAACTGGTACAAAGACATTATAGTCGGGCTTGACCGACTTTCGCTCTTGTTATTCTCTTCTTCTTCTTCGTTATTGGCCCGTTAGTTGCATCACAACCGCTTGAGGGTCTTGGCCTCAGCTATGAACTGCTGGCACCAGTTGTTCACACCAAGGTTGGAAATGTCTTTCCGCACTTGGTTATCCCATCTTAGTGGTGGGCGACCCCTCCTATCTTGTCCTTCAAAGTCAGCCACCTTTGCTTTGTACGCATTTTTTACTGGAGCTTCTTCATCCATCCGGGTTACATGTCCTAACCAGCGCAGCCGCTGTTGCTTTATGCGCTTGGCCAGACTGGTGTCCCCATAGAGCTCATACAGTTCGTGATTCATTCGAATGCGGCATCCATCGCCAACTTTTAAAGGTTCATAAATCCTCCGACGAATTTTTTGCTTGTACACGCCAATCGCCTCCTCATCCCCTGCTGTCATTGTCCAGCCGTTTTGCAGGACTGGTATGATGAGCGACTTGTATAGCGTTATTTTTGTTCTTCGAGAAAAGGCTCTGCTCTTGAACTCCCTACTAAGCACGTAGTAGCATCGGTTTCTAAGAGAAATTCTTCTTCGGATCTCCAGGCTGATGTTGTTGTCGCCGGTTATCATCGTCCCAAGGTAGACAAAATACTCTACAACCTTAAAGTGTACTCCACCCTAGTAACAAATTTTCCAAGACGCGTAGACTTCTTGTCCGTGTATACTAGGTACTTCGTCTTGTCCTCGTCGTTTACCGCTAAGCTCATCAGTTTAGACTGCTTCTCAACCACTGAAAACGCCCCGCTTACCGCCCGTTCGTTTTTGCCAATAATGTCAATATCATCGGCGTGTGCGAGTAGCATTAGATCTTTATAAAAAAATGAGGCCGATCTGTTGGCATTTGGGCACTGGCGCAGTATAAACTCCATCAGGAGATTAAAGAAGTCACACGATGGGGAATCACCCTGCTGCTAGGCAGCGTCTTTCTCTGCAGTAGCGCGGCGGTACTCCTCATCATTCCAAGTCTGCTTTCGAGGGACGCCGAGTACCAAAGTATATCCTTGGCAGCCGTATTCATGGAGTGTGATATATGATTCCTCTGTTCGCATATACCAGAAGGGAATGGCGAGTTTTAGCACGCACGTCTAGAACACTCGATGAGTGCCTGCCGTCGATCACAACATGATCAATCTAATTTCGCGTTAATTTATCAGGGGACTTCCAGGTTGCTTTAGGGATGTCGCAATGTTTTAACCTGGTACTACTTATGACCATGTTCCTGCCCGCGGCAAAATCTATTAGCCTCTCTGCGTCACCGGAAGTTGTTTCATGAAGGCTATATCGGCCGACTGTCGAGCCAAAAACTCCTTCTCCTTGATCGGTACGGCGCCAAATGCCTGTTAGAGTCTCTATGCAGATTGCGAAGAGTGAAAATTATAAATTGTTTCTACACAGATTTGATTAGCGATTGCTGCTCTTTGTACTGTGGTCCACTTACACTAGAGCAGTATTCCAAAATAGGACGTACTAAGGATATGTACAATGTTTTAGTTGGATAAGGGTGATCACACTCTTTGGACCAACGCTAAATGAATGCCAGGACACCTTTGGCTTTATTCACTGTAGCTGCGATGTGGCTGTTGAAACACAATTTATGGTCAAATAGTATACCAAGATCATTTTCATGTGAAATACGGTCCACGACACGATTTCCTATAGAATAGGAGACAATGTGAGGTGAGTCATCATTTGGCATTTAGAATGGTATAAGAAAAAAAGATTTTTTGAGCACCACTTCTTCAGTTCATTAAGGCCTAGTTGAAGGCGCCAATCAGAGTATGGTAGACAGATTTTAACGTCATCTGCATACATAACTACGGGTGGATACGATATGCCTTGTAGGAGGTCATTTACAAAAAGTACAAAAAGCAAAGGGCCTAAATGATTCATTCATTGAGAAGAGAGAGAAGGTCGGTATATCAGGCAATTGTCCAAAATTAGGAGTTGGGCATCACTTCATAAACTTCATAGGATAGCACAATTACATCAGGCACGGGCAAAACACACATACTCATTTTCGCGTTGCGTTTAAGGGCTTAGCCTCGCGAGAGCGAGCTCATTTAACACATCTATGTTGTTGCAAAAGAGAGCAGTATAAGCTCGTATACTCTCGGTGTGTCGACGTCGCTGCCGCAGAACGCTGTTGTATACACTTCAGAAAGGGAGGCGCCGAACTCTGACTTACATAATCTTTGGCAGGTTTGGCAGTATGTTTTTGATTGTTCATTTCAGGCTGAATATTTATTTCACAAAACATAGATAAAATTTAACATTAAAGATTTAATATGTATATATTGTATATTGGTCCACAGTTAACATCCGTTCCAGCTATTGCCGCTGTCTGGGCAGCCTTGCCAACATATATCAATTCCAAAATATGGGCTTAAAATTGGTCTCCACCACAATGGTCTTTGTAGCCATGTCATAGCCTGTTCTATTGTGTTCATAGAATTCCATGATCAGATATATGGGATAGACCAGTGACATTATTATAATCTTGAACAAGGCCCGCACAAATGCACGCCCCACCTTGGGAGGCTCCGCGGGAAAGAGCAAGGCTCGGAAGGGTTTCCTTTGAGGGTGCAATGGTAGCACCGCCTCGACGTAGTAAACTCTAATATCCATTAGAAACTTTCCGGGAGTCTCTCCATTAAACCAAACTGTCCAAAGGGTGTGATAGCAGCAGTATACCAGTTTTGAAATCACCTCAATGATAAACAATTGGTTGGTGATTGTTAACAAGCCCATGATCTTTGCGAAAAAGCAACCAACGATGCTCTCCTCTTGCACCTCTTGCCATATCCAATCCCTGTTTAAGTCGATATTGAAGATGAACATTATGCAAAACCAAATGAGTTTCAAGTTGAGCAAGATTAAAAGGTCGATAGCCTCGGCCACGACACGCTTCCAGAAGGGAGCCACCACATACTCGAAGCCACCCACACGTTGGATAAGCTCAAGTTGCTCCTCCTCCATCACGGCCTCCATCACGGTTTCGACTTCGAATTGAAAAAAAATTAATACAAATTCGGTTCCGCCTGCACGTTCTTTCTAGCTGTGCTGCTTGATCGAGAATGACTTCAAGTGCCGAAAAGTGCTGCCTTTCAAGTCTAAAAATTTGAAGCACTTTTCATCGACTACTTTTGTCGGTTATTCTTCATTATTTATATCTACAATAATTTTAATTTATATCAAGCCTGAAACTGATTTTTATACCCTGCACGAAAGAAGAAACATAGCTGAGTCAATATAGCCATTTCCGCACTTACCTTCCAATACGCAAAAATGATTGATCGAAATTGCCATTGATAGTGGTGCACACGGTCCAACAGACGACAAGGATGCCTCGACAAAAGACATTAGTGAACTGTTTAGCACAGAGGCTAAACACAATCTATGTAGGTTGTCTTAAGCACAACCAACTGTCTTTTATTCAATTAATGTAGTGTACTTTACATTGAATTATAATCTTTGCGGACAGCGGCTGAAATTTTCATTTACTCATCATTAGATGGCCGGGTGTGGCGCACCAGTTGTATGTGTGGCTGGTGGTGCGGGAGGTTGTGGGTTCGATCCCGCCTCGGACCATCTAATAGAAAAAGTTTTTTCTTTCTTTAGAAAAAAGCTTTTACACAGCCGGTCACCTTCACCTGCTACTGGCGCCTGCTGTGAAGTAACTAGCTATGTCTAACTATTGCCGTTCGGATTCTGCGTTAAACTTTAGGTCCCTTTCTCTTGTGCGACAAATTATAAGCACATACGCCAATAGATTGAGAGAAGCTTGGCACTGGCCCTCCTTTGAGGTGCTGTTTGAGCCAATTTTACATTTGACATCATTAGATGAGTTTTTGGTCATCGACGCCATATGCGCCTATCGTCTGGGAGAGTGTCCCATTAAAGTAACTTATTTTCCACCATAGCTTATTCCACTTCGTGGTACTGATGTCTCCTGTTTAGAATCACAACTCATAATGTTACATGCCAAACGTCGATGATCGACGTTTTCGAACTAATATTTGTTGACATTGACAATGTTTAGTTTCATACGAATACTTTTTGGCAACAAATTATAAATCTAAGTATCAAATGAATACCCAAAATATCAGTTTGACAATTTCTCGTATTATATTAATACCAAAAAACTGATACTGCTTTTAGTTTCATTTTGAGGCTTCTCTAATCAAATTGATAATGATACAACCTGTACCGAAGGTTGTTTCATGAAGGCTAAATCGGCCGAGTGTCGAGCCAAAAACTTCTTCTCTCCCAATATTAGCGTTAAAATCGCCAAGCATGATCTTAATGTCGTGATCGGGGCAGCGCTCATATAGTTGGTCCAGGCGGTCAAAGAACTCGTCCTTTATCGACGAGGGCAGGCGCCCTTGTCTTCCGTTGGGGCGTGTGCCAGATAAGACTAATATTAAAATATTTAGCCTTAAGGCTAAGTGCGGCTTGTCGCATGTCAACTGGTGTGAAACTGATGACAGAGCGACGAAGTCTTGCCCTGACTGCAAAGCCGCACCCAAACTCATGCTTGGAAGCATGTCCGCTATAGTAGATCTTCCAGGGTGCATTGGTTGTTGATGTTCTTCTCACCACGCTCCCCTGTCCAATCCATCGCATTTCCTGAAGTGCGGTAACGTCCGATGAATATTTCTTGAGGACATTCACCAACTGGATATCAGCACCTTCTCTGTTGATGCTTTATTACAATGAAGCCAACAACTTGACAAAATGTTAAGAGGAGGGTCGGTGTCTAGTAGGAACATACTACGAAGGTTAACAATTTCTAAGAACTTTTTAGCTTTTAGGTCAATAAGTTATGATTTTCATCAAAACGCTTCTAAAACAAGACACGCACAACACCACAAAGAAGGCTGGTTGATCGTATAGCTATTTCAAAAACTTCCAACAGTTCAATCATCAGCGATCTTTTGCCCAACTTCAATGAGTTGGCAGAGGCTACCTCATGTCAGAACTGCTAAGACCGCTTGGGAATCCCAAGTCAGACTTGTAGCAAAAACTCTGACACACAGTAGCAAAGGCCAAGTAACAGAAGCTTTGTATGTGTGTTTGTGCATGCCCCGTAATCGACCCTTCTGTTGTTAGTGGAGGAAATTCTCTGCCCTCAGTTAACACAGGCGCCAATTGTTTGAATTGCCCAAATGCAATCATACACGGCGCCATGGTTGGATGTTAAATGTTAAATGTGCTCAGTGTGATTAGCCTATTATTGAATAATATTCAAAAGGAACTAATAAATAAAAGCTTAAAGAATGGCAAATAAAAGAATGATTGATTCTTTACCATGTTTTCTTCTGATAAAGATGAAAGGCATTCTTTAAGCTTTACAGTTTTGCTGCTGTGCTAAATGCTTAACAATGTCGCATTTGTTGTATTAGCTGTTCCTGCAACACAAGTATCAGTCTAGCGCACTTTTTCTACCCGTATATTTGTTTTATCCACCGATAGAGTCAGTAATAATGAAAGATTGCTGGAAGACTCGCTAATGATTAGCTTATACCAAGTGTGGGTGCAGCCACATACACAAAGTCTCCTGTCAATTTGGAGTTGTCTGTTGATGTCAGTTTTTGCACTTGAATTAGAATTCCTAAACAGTCATAGCAATGCTGGCATGAGATGGCCTCTGCCGACTTGCAAAAGATAGGCAAAGCCTGCTGATGATAAAACCGGGCAGTTCTTGAAACAGCTGCACAGTCGACCATCCTCCTTTGTGGTGTGTGCGTGACTTGTTTTAAAATTTATGAACAAACATAAATTTAGAACATATAGACTGAACGGTTGCGCAGTCGGCTCCGTATCTGCCACGGTTTGCTCTCACTTACGTCCTCTGAGTACATTTGGGAATATGTCCGTCTCCAAACACTGTGATTTCCTATGCGGACAATTAGAATCTCAATGCGGACTATCGACTAATACCTCTCAAAATTGAGCAGCGTACATTTTATCTCTAATACTCATTGCTCCATGACTTATTGACCTGTATCCTGCTAAAACGTTCGATGATCCAAGCTCGAATATTATATCAAGCCTCTTAACTTTTGTTTGTTTCAATTTACGTACATGTTTTCTGAACATATGAGGTTTGCAGCCCTGATATTAATAAAACTAATGTCCAGCTAAATTTTACAAATTGTTATTTTAATCATTTTGCAATACTCTTTCCGCTTGTGTTTTAAGTACAACAACATACATAATGTGTAAATTAAAATCATACAAAGAACAATTCTGTATCTGGGTGCTTCTTATGACTTTATGGAGGATGCCTGTCGGAGTCCTGACGATTACCTTTGCTTCTTGGAGTCGCGTCGTTGGCGTCAAATGAAACGTGATGTTATAAACTGTGTGGGCTGTCAAGCTGTATGTTTTCCCTTCATCTATTGAAACTTGCTGTCTTTGAGTGTATATGGAACGATACAAAGCATTTATGTGTTCGTACGCTCGCTTTTTACTGGGGATACCAAGTCGAACACCAATTGGATAAATTATCGATTTATTGTGCTACCCTCGAGTGTGAAACGTCCACTACGCCTTTTCTTTGGATTTCTTATGATAAATGCTGTCATGTTTGTCTCTCCCGTTCATATGACGACTTGGTTTGTGATTCATTTTACGTATCATCGTGTTGGGAATGTACGCCATTATGGGACGCTTTATCGAGAACCTGAAGTTGGAAACTATTGTCAGCATATTGGTTACTACATTGACTATTGGACTTGTTTACTTACCCATGCGAACATTCAACGAAGCTCTCAAGCAACAAAGCCCATTGAAATTAATGCTTTTGTTTCAGTATGTGAAATAACTAATTAATGAATTATACAAAAAATAATACAAAAAACTAATGTCTAAATTACGAAAGCCAACTTGATGCAGCCCCTTTTACATGAGAAATATTTCAACTTAAAAATTCATTTAAAAAAGAACCATGGATGACCCCTAATTAATTTCTTCACGTAAATTCATTTTAACACGCTGTCTATCGAGGAAACTTAATTCCAGAATTTGTTGAGAGGAAGGGCGTATAATAGACAATTAACACTCTTTTTAACCTTTTCAACAGGTGAACTGTTGAGGAAGCGAACGAGAGGAACAATTTTTAAAAGCCATGCATGATATTTTCGACTTTATAAACAGACGGACAGCTAAATACGTTCTTTACCTTTGTTAGATGCGGAAGCTACAGACGCTCCTGAACGAGAAAGTTTCTGTATTGAAACGAAAGCTGCAGACGTTCCCAAGAGCAACAGTCCATCTCAAGAAGAGCTGCTCGGCTGAGACAGAGATCACTTAAAGACCTTATGGCCGATTGCAATGCCTAGTAGTGGACTAAAAAGGGGAATGGTGGAATGGGGGAAGGGAAAGGAGGTTGGTGGGTCCCATGACGTTAAAAACCTCAGTAAAATGTATCCAATTTGATTTTCATATAATCACTTTCTTGCACAATTAAATAAAAGAAAGCAAAATACTATTTTTAATTTCTCACACAAAAAGGGATGTCTTTTTATACTCTTTACCAATGTACAAAGAGTATAATGGGTAAATGTATGTAACAACCACAAGGAAACATCTCAGACCCTAAAGAGTAGACACAATCTTGATCAGACGAGTCGATAGAGCCATATCCGTTAGTCCGCATAAGCGCACGGATCTTTTAGACATATATATATATATTTATCTATTCTTAAAGTTTGGGAATGATCAAATGGTCGTTAGTCTAGTTATAAGCAGCACCTTAAAAATTGACTATGCGCAGCAACGGCCGCAACCGTGATGAGCAGCACTTCAGTTCAGTGAGCCTTCACTTGCTTGCAGCGGGCACCTGTACGCGTGCATCCGGTCCCAGCTCGTAAACAGCGGGTCCCTGCTTAAAAAACTGCCCACACAGATGTTGGAAAATCCGAACAATGACCCATACCGTAATAAAAAATACAGCCCATTTTGGACCACTTTCCACTCCCTTACAGCTTACGTAACATATTAAAATTATACCTGTGTTAAGTTACAGGTTTCGGCAATCAGCCTTTGTCATAAAAATGATTTACCTATTTGTAGACAATTTACCCTTGGATTAACCAAAATACAATCTGTACCTGCAATAAAACAAGTCTCATTCAATTACGCAGACTTAAACGTTTTAACGTCATGAATTCTATTCAAACTTTTTTTTTTGCATATGCAAATATGAACACTTGCACACTGCTCGCGAGCAGCTGCATCCTCCTGCTCACGAGCAGAGGGTACCTGCTCGTAAACAGCGGGCAGCAGCTGCACTTACGAGCAGCGTGCAATGTGCAATTCCGAACCCTGGTTAGTATGACAATGCAGCGCAGATAGTTGCCGGCAAGTCTTAATAGCATTGTTGTGTAGTTGTGTCTTGTCACTTTCAGTGACTGAGAAAAATAATCAGGCATGTTCTCAATTCCACTACATTTTGAAAAGTAAATCGAACGCAATTCCGCTTCGGTTTCGTTTTAGTGTTCTCAATTCCGAATGAAATTGCTCTCATTTTACTTTTAAAGTGCGTATACGCATTTGATTTGCATATACGCACAAAAATTAAGCGTAGTGTGCGTATGCCTTAAGTATCCAAACGAAGTGTGCGTACTTGTGAAGTATTCGTAAGCATAGTTGAAATACGCATACGCACTATGAAGAATACGTTTACGTACATTTTTAAAAATGCGTATTGAGGTACGCATACGTTTTTTGACGGGATATGCATTGAAGCATTGATGCTCTTAAAGCTATACCTATGCAGTTACGTTTTGCAGTTCTGTGATACATAATAGAGAAACCACAATTCCAAGCGAAACGATCGAAAATGGAACAGTCGTAGATGAGAGAGGCTAACTTTTAGGTTTCACTTTGCTGTTTGGCTGGGCAATGCCAAATTCTGGACACATTAAACAAATTCATTCCTTGTAAATCAAATTTCACTAAAAATTTCTAAATAGATCACAGAATTAAGGCATATTCACTTTATGTGCATGTACCAACTGTAAGAGTGCGTAATTTGGCAATTACTTTTCATTCCACCGACCAACAAGCTTTACTTTTCAAAACGAAGAACGTTTTCGTTTTGGTGTTCCGAAAACATGCACGATTCTTTTCTTTTTTTGAAGCACGATTCTTTTGTTGTTTACAAAACCTTAATTTAACTTAATTTTACTTAACAAGCACTGATTCTATAACTAGTTCCATGACTGGATTCGACTGCTGAACTGGCGACCTTCTTGTAATCTTTAAATACCCAAAGCCAAGGCACCCCCACTAATAAGCGTTTTTCTCAAAAACTGTTCATACGATTTGGATCTAATTTGTTGTATATAACCTTGAATATGTGTCCTTCATGATGGTATAAGGCGTATTTGGACTCGTCTCCTAAAAGCGGATTATAGGGCTTGATGTATATAAGTGTAATTTTTGTTTTTGTATCATTTTGTATGGGGAAAATCAAGAGGTTGGTCCACTTAGAAGAGCTTTTCTCAAAAACTGTTAACACGATTTACATGATTGATTAGCTAGCTCCAAGCTAATTCCATGAACTTCCTTTAGGGAAAATGCAACTCGATTCCAGACCAAACGCGGTGTTTTGTTCTTCAAGTATTTTCGACAACTGACTTTATTAAATGTAAATGGTTTGACTTCTGCCTAGCGAGCATGCAAGCAAACAAAGCAAAGAGAGCAACTACAGATAAACAGAATCAGATAAAAGAGTAATCTTAAGTCTATGATCAAGCTAGCTTCAATGCGATATCTGTGTATGTGTAATAATTCAAAGGGTTCTCTTAAATTCTATGATTTGGTTATGCAAATTATAATAATATGCATTCAATTGCTAATAGTATTTGAACTGACTGAACAATGATAGTAAGGGTACATACATACATTCTTGAAAATGTATCCTTTAAAATAGTTTATGGCGAATTATGGCACATCTCCTGAAAGTGATTTGTTTTGATAACTGCAAACCTTAAATCCCCCCATAAGTTAATCAAAACAATAGTTTATGCATTTTTTAACAATACATATACTAAATTAAGTTAAGAAGTATCAATAAACAAACATTGCTCTAGTGTTTCATACTCTATCGTTTCAAATCGACGCAGCTCTGTTTCGACGCTATGTTGACGGACATGGTTGCACATATTTCACCATCGACCACGAACATTGCTTTCTGTGTCAGTACATTGAATCAAGTTAAGCTACCGACTATAGTCGACGACTGTACTACAACTGTTTAGTCTGTAATATAAAATACTAAATATTGAAAAGATGGCTGATACTCAAGGTAAACATGGTACAAGTGAAGGTAAATGTTTATTCTAAGGTAAGTAGCTCCAAAATTCTGAAACAAATGTTCCTCGATAGACTTCGAGTTATGAAGAATTTACGTGCAGAAAATAGTTGGCGGTCGACCATGTTTTTGCCCATGCAAATATACAATTAATTTCCGCACGTAAATTCTTCATAATTCGCGGTACATCGAGGAAAATTAATTCGCGAATTTTAGGAGCTACTTACCTTAAAGTAAACATTTACCCAAATGAATTTCTTTTTTGTGTAAGCACCTAACAGTTGTAATTCATTGCACTCTATTTACAGATGTCGATTGTGATGTGGATGTTGAGGAAATTGATCCTGTTGACAAACTTACCAAGCTGCTGACAGATGTTTTAAACTCACTGGCAGCAAAGTCGACGGCAGGAAGCTTAGCCAGTGCAGCGCCAGCTGCCATTTCCAAGGACTCGGGCGAAGCCTTGGCCATTAAGAGTGAATTGACGCCCAAAGTAGTGCAGAATAAGAAGAAAGGTCAGATCTACTCCCATGTAGTTAAAGGCCTAGTTGCCTCCAACTGGGAGATTCGCTTGGAGTTTGCAGAGGAACTTCTAAGCGAGATCAAAAATCCCGGATTATCTAAAATACTTGTGGACGCCATCAACACAGGCGACTTCGACCTCAAGGAGACAAATTCCAAGGTGCTCAAGTGCAAGCTGAAAATCATAACCAGCTTGGCTGAAAACTATCCTGTAACCACAGAAACAGTTGACCATGTGGTCAACGAGGTAACCGACATGTTGGCGGATGCCGAGAATAAAGAAACAGCAGCCGATGCACTCGACGCCATGGCAAAAGCCACTCAACTGGAGTACGTTGTGAGCAAGGTGCTCAGCCATGTCGTTGATCCAAAGCCAGTGGAAGTTCAAGCAGCGGCTTTAAAATGGATTTATTTGTCTTTACCCGAATGTGGTTTTGATTTGGAACCCCAAAAGCTGATTGAACAAGGGTGTCTGTTTATGCAGAGTACAAATGCCATAGTGAGTGGATGGGCCATAATGCTGGTGACAAGAATTTGCTGTGCAATTTCTCCTTCTCTTCGCAAAAATGTGACCGGCTTTTAGCTGAAACCAAGGAATTGGAAAAGCCACCAGCCAATCTGGAACCGCCACCAGCCAAGCTGCCCACCAAGGCACATAGTCCTAGCGACACGTCCTACGACTACATGTTAAATTACAAATAAATAAATTTCCAAATTGGAACAGAAATTTTCTTTTGAAATGTTAAATTGAATACGTTTGTTACTACAGAATGTTAAGGGGTTATACGCAATAAGAATTTTCAAAAAATCAACATTTTCGGTTTTTTGTATATTCTTATTATCAATATAATTTGTATTTCAAATCAATCCAGGTAAATTAACAGTGCTGTTAAAACTTTAAACGCGTTTTTCTCAAAACTGTGTGACAGAAGCAGGAACTCCGGTTTGAGGGTTCCAACTAAAATTTAGCTAGAAATGTTAAAAAAAAATTAAGATTTTGAGGTTTTTAGACGAAGGTTTTATTTCGACCCAAAAAATGGGAATAACTCTTTTTTTTTTTCATTCCAATGACTTGAAAATCGATTTGAAGGCTTAAGCTAAGATCTCACACCCAAACAAAATTTGCGCTTATTGCGCAATCAAAGTTGGCCTTGTACTGTAAATGTTTGCTTAAAACTATTTTGGGTTCCCCATGGGAGAAACACCGATCTTACTTTAGTTGATCCTTTAGCACAGAAGAATAATAGTTTTTTAAAAACGCCTTACAAAAATAACAAAGAAAGGAGACGAAAACAGGTCAAAACAGGCAGCAGTTCCCATCTCTATTCAAGGGACACTTTCTTTAATCAAATTAAAATAGCTTTACAGACTTTAGTAAAGCTTTTATCCCACTTGTACATAATATTACAACGCAATATTTCAAGGACTTCGGATTGTTGATACCTTTCCGATTTGTTGTTTGAATTTTGGTTTATTCAGTTTTTTGGGTGATCTCGGCCTCAGCCGAGCAACTCTTCTTGAGATGGGCTGTTGCTCTTAGGGACGTCTGCAGCTTCCGTTTCAATACAGGGACTTTCTTGTTCTCTAGCTTTCGCAGGTCTTTTGAAAATTGTTCATACTTGTTTATACTCTGTACCAAAGGTACACAGAGTGTATTTAGTTTTAGCAAAAGTATATAACAGGGAGAAGGAATCATTTGCGACCCTATAAAGTGTAGATATATTCTTGATCAGCATCAACAGCCGAGTCGATATAGCCATGTCCGTCTGTCTGTCCATCTGAATAAACACACAGATCTGAGAGATGGTAAGAAATAGAGACAGATCAAGTTGAGCCGATGGGGCCGGCCCGCTATTTGGAGAAAACGTCATATCTTCCACAGTGTCGTAGATAGTTGTTTCTTACCTTCTAGTGATATTTAGTAATTAATATTATTTATCGATTTGCCGCAGGAATGATTAAGATCGGATGAATTATACTCAAGTTATGACCAAAAGAAAGTTACTTCCTCCGCCCTGGCAGTAGTGGCGTCAACTATTGGTCAGTAGTGGCTCCATCTATTGTTCAGAAGCGCTGATTTCAGCTCCAGGTACAGAGTATATTACAGTCGGGCTTGACTGACTTTCTTACTTGTTAAATGAATTTTAAAGTTTCAGTTTTTCTCATGTAAAAAGGGGTTGCATAAAGTTGGCTTTCGTAATTTAGACATTATTTTTTGTATAATTCATTAATTAGTTATTTCACATACTGAAACAAAAGCATTAATATCAATGGGCTTTGTTGTTTGAGAGCATCGTTGAATGGTTGCATGGGTAAGTAAACAAATCCAATAGTCGATGTAGTAACCAACATGCTGACAATAGTTTCCAACTTCACGTTCTCGATGCAGCGTCCCATAATGGCGTGCATTCCCAACACCATGATACGTAAAATGAATCACAAACCACGTCGCCATATGAACGGGAGAGACAAACATGACAGCATATGCTACCAGAATCCAAGAAGTTATCATGAGAAATCCACAGAAAAGGCGTAGTGGACGTTTCACACCCGAGGGTAGCACAATGAACCGATGATTTAACCAATTGGTTTTCGACTTGGTATCCTCAGTAAAAAGCGAGCGTATGAACACATAAATGCTTTGTATCGTTCCATATACACTCAAAGCCAGCAAGGTCCAATAGAAGAAGGGAAAACATACAGCTTGACAGCTCACACAGTTTATTACATCACGTTTCCTTTGACGCCAACGACGCGACTCCAAGAAGCTAAGGTAATCGTCAGGACTCCGACAGGCGTCTTCTATAAAGTCATAACAAGCACCCAGATACAGAATTGTTCTTTGTATGATCTTAATTTAAACATTATGTATGTTATTGTACTTAAAACACAAGCGGAAAGAGTTTTGCAAAATGATTAAAATAACAATTTGTAAAATTTAGTTGGACATTAGTTTTATTAAAATCAGGGCTGCAAACCTCATAAAATCGGCTGGGGTTCGAACCTGCGAAACTTTTTAAGTTCGGGTTTGCGGAGCGGGTTCAGAAGGTCGCTGAACCTAGTTCGGGTTCGAACCGGGGTTCAAAAATAATTTTGTTCAGAAAACATGTACGTAAATTGAAACAATCAAAAGTTTAGAGGCTTGATATAATATTCGAGCTTGGATCATCGAACGTTTTAGCAGGATACAGGTCAATAAGTCATGGAGCAATGAGTATTAGAGATCAAATTTACGCTGCTCAATTTTGAGAGGTATCAGTCGATAGTCCGCATTGAGATTCTAATTGTCCGCATAGGAAATTACAGTGGCTGGAGCGAGATGGACATATTCCCAAACGCACTCAGAGGTCTTAAGTGAAAGCAAACTGCTGACTAATTTCTGACAGAAACGGAGCCGACTGCGCGACAGTTCAGTCTATATATTCTAAATTTATGTTTGTTCATAACTTTTAAAACAAGTCACGCACACACCACAAAGGAGGATGGTCGACTGTGCAGCTGTTTCAAGAACTGCCCGGTTTTATCATCAGCAGGCTTTGCCTATCTTTTGCAAGTCGGTAGAGGCCATCTCATGCCAGCATTGCTATGACTCTTTGGGAATTGTTTTGGAGTAGAAGTGCATTGATCATTCTCATTAAGATATTCTCAGTCGGCCTTTGTGCTATGATTCACAAGGGATCAGGTAGCTCACACTGACGTGGGCTTATTCGGCTTCCTGTGTAGCCTGGATGTGTTTTCAGCCAGCGAAAAAGGATTTCCGGTTGCACCATAGTTATCGTACCATGCCTTGAAGTTGACAATAAAACGTAAGCCGTACAATCAATCCATCACCAACTCTTCAGATATTCTTCCATCACTAAATTTTAGGGCGGCCTTAAGTTAAGCGGAGAGCCATGTCCAGTTCGTCGCGTTTACAAAATATTACGCTTCTTCTCTGACAATTGGAATTGCATGTCTGAAGCACGCCAATTCGTACACAAATGTATGGATCCATTGTTTCCCCGACAGAAGAAAGTCGCCGATCACTCCAAACATTGCTACAAGAAATGCTATTTAGTTCAAATTGTGGCAATTGTATTTTGACTTCTTCTATTCCAGAAATGAAAATCCAATATTAACGCATATTTTTAAAACTTGTTTGTTTATTTTGTTTTTTTGCAATTTGTTTTAAAATAATTAAGTTATTAAATATACATTTAGTTAATATGCCCGACAAAAAAAAACAAATAGTAATCAAGGTAATCATACGTAGAGTTAGGTAAGTATTCGAGTTGGATCAGTTGGATCTCAGATACAAGATCCAAAAATAAGTCCAAAGGTTTAAAAATTAGTTATTGGTTATTGGTGGCAGGACTGCAAAGTGGTAATGTCTCTGTGCATATCTCCGCCCGATATCTGTCCAATTGACTTGTATTCCTCCTCTTCGATCTGCACCTGCACCAAGTCATAGATGTGTCTTAAACCTGCAATTATTTGATCCTCGCCGAACGTCTTGAACCGGAACTTGGTGCAAGGCGATGCCGCTACCGCCATCAACATATCTGTGTCCCTGCTGCGCAGCATAGTTGTTAAATTATTTTTGTCAAAACACAAACACTTTCAAAATTTTTGGAATTCAAAACAAAACAGCCGTTTCTGTATTTTGTCTTTGGTTTATATATGGGCACACTAAAAATGAATGTGCTAAATCAATAAATGGCAATTGTAATGTAAAATGGCTAAATACAGCCCAGAAGAGGGCCATAAGCCGAGCTTCTCTTAATCTCTTGGCATTTGTGCCTACAACTTTTTGCACAAGCGAAAGGGACCTACAGTTTATCGCTAAATCCGAACGGCAAAGTTTGAGAAACTTTTTTATGGCTCGTTACTTCACAGCTGGCAAAAGCAAAAGTATGTAACAGGAAGAAGGAATTAATCCGACCCTATAAAGTATATATATTCTTGATCAGCATCAACCGAGCCGAGTCGATACAGCAATGTCCGTCTGTCCATCTGTCTGTCTGTCCGTCTGTATAAACGCACAGATCTCAGAGATGGTAATAGAGGTTTGACATGTATGGGACATATATTTCTTATTCTTGCAGGCAGATCAAGTTTATTTTAAATTTTGGCCATCCCCCCTCCCGCCCCCGCAATTTGAAAAAAAGCCATCTCCCACAGTTTCGTAGATAGATGATTCTAATTCCTACTCGAGATATTTAGAAATCAATATTATTTATCGATTTGCTGAAGGAATGATACAGATCGGATGAACGATACTCAAGCTATGAGCAAAAAACGGCCAGTTAACACCCCCGGCCTGAACTGGTACAAAGACATTATAGTCGGGCTTGACCGACTTTCGCTCTTGTTATTCTCTTCTTCTTCTTCGTTATTGGCCCGATAGTTGCATCACAACCGCTTGAGGGTCTCGGCCTCTGCTATGAACTGCTGGCACCAGTTGTTCACACCAAGGTTGGAAATGTCTTTCAGCACTTGGTCATCCCATCTTAGTGGTGGGCGACCCCTCCTATCTTGTCCTTCAAAGTCAGCCGCCTTTGCTTTGTACGCCTTTTTTACTGGAGCTTCTTCATTCATCCGGGTTACATGTCCTAACCAGCGCAGCCGCTGTTGCTTTATGCGCTTGGCCAGACTGGTGTCCCCATAGAGCTCATACAGTTCGTGATTCATTCGAATGCGGCATCCATCGCCAACTTTAAAAGGTCCTAAACACTCCAACGAATTTTTTGCTCGAACACGCCAATCACCTCCTCATCCGCTGATGTCATTGTCCATGCTTCTGCGCCGTTTTGCAGGACTGGGATGATAAGCGACTTGTATAGCGCTATTTTTGTTCTTCGAGAAAAGGATCTGCTCTTGAACTCCCTACTGAGCACGTAGTAGCATTGGTTTCCAAGAGTAATTCTTCTTCGGATCTCCAGGCTGACGTTGTTGTCGCCGGTTATCATCGTCCCAAGGTAGGTAGAACCTTAAAGTTGTACTCCACCCCAATGCAACAAATTTTCCAAGACTGCTTGTCCGTGGATACTAGGTACTTCGTCTTGTCCTCGTCGTTTACCGCTAAGCCCATCAGTTTAGACTGCTTCTCAATCTCTGAAAACGCCCCGCTTACTGCCCGTTCGTTTTTGCCGATAATGTCAATATCGTCGGCGAATGCGAGTAGCATTAGATCTTTATAAAGAAATGAGGCCGATCTGTTGGCATTTGGGCACTGGCGCAGTATAAACTCCATTAGGAGATTAAAGAAGTCACACGATAAGGTCACCCAGCTGCTAGGCAGCGTCTTTCTCTGCAGTAGCGCGGCGGTACTCCTCATCATTCCAAGTCTGCTTTCGAGGGACGCCGAGTACCCAAGTATATTCTTGGCAGTCTAGAACACTCGATGAGTGCCTGCCGTCGATCACAACATGATCAATCTAATTTCGCGTTAATTGATCAGGGGACTTCCAGGTTGCTTTAGGGATGTCGCAATGTTTAAAACTGGTACTACTTATGACCATGTTCCTGCCCGCGGCAAAATCTATTAGCCCCTCTCTCTGTTACCGGAGGTTGTTTCATGAAGGCTAAATCGGCCGACTGTCGAGCCAAAAACTCCTTCTCCTTGATCGGTACGGCGGCAAATGCCTATTAGAGTCTCAAGCCAGATTGCGAAGAGCGAAAATTATAAATTGTTTCTACACAGATTCGATTAGCGATTGCTGTTCTTTGTACTGTGGTCCACATACAATAGAGCAGTATTCCAAATTAAGACGTTCTAAGGATATGTAAATTGGGGTGATAAGGGTGATCAAACACTTTGGACCAACGCTTAATGAATGCCAGAACACCTTTGGCTTTATTCACTGTAGCTGCGATGTGGCTGTTGAAACACAATTTCTGGTCAAATAGTATACCAAGATCATTTACATGTGAGATACGGTCCAGGACACGATTTCCCATAGAATAGGAGACAATGTGAGGTGAGTCATCATTATGCATTTAGAATGGTATAAGTAAACAAGATTTTTATACTCTGTACCGAAGGTACACAGAGTATATTAAGTTTGTGCAAAAGTATGTAACAGGGAGAAGGAATCATTTCCGACCCTATAAAGTATATATATTCTTGATCAGCATCAACAGCCGAGTCGATATAGCCATGTCCGTCCGTCCGTCCGTCCGTCCGTATGAACGAAGAGATCTCAGAGATGGTAAGAGATAGAGGTTTGACATGTATGGGGCATATATTTCTTATACTTGCAGGCAGATCAAGTTTATTTTCAATTTTTGCCACGCCCCC
Source organism: Lordiphosa magnipectinata (assembly GCA_037044535.1). Classification (NCBI taxonomy): domain Eukaryota; kingdom Metazoa; phylum Arthropoda; class Insecta; order Diptera; family Drosophilidae; genus Lordiphosa; species Lordiphosa magnipectinata. The sequence goes on along the minus strand of JBAMBO010001685.1, from coordinate 1,081 downwards.
TCCCGCCCCCGCAATGTGGAAAAAACGTCATATCTCCTACAGTTTTGAAGATAGATCGTTCGTACCTGCTAGAGATACATTGTAAATAAAATTATTTATCGATTTGTTGAAGGAATGATAAAGATCGGATGAACGATACTCAAGTTATGAGCAAAAAACGGACAATAAACACCCAGCACCACCCCACCCACCACCGCAGCATTCTATTGAACGTCAATCTTAGTGAGAGAGAGAGAGAGAGAGAGAGAGAGTGAAACTTAGAGATGAGCGCGTATAACTCGTGAGCAAATGCGAGCTGAGACGTTAAGGCTACAGAGTATGTTATAGTCGGGCTTGACCGACTTTCTTTCTTGTTTGAACACCACTTCTTCAGTTCATTAAGGCCTAGTTGAAGGCGCCAATCAGAGTATGGTAGACAGATTTTAACGTTATCTGCATACATAAATACGGTTGAATACGATATTCCTTGTAGGAGGTCATTTACAAAAAATCAGGGTTCGGAATTGCTCATTGCTCGCTGCTCATATGTGCAGCTGCTGCTCGCTGCTCACGAGCAGATAGCAGCTGCTCATGAGCAGGGACCCTCTGCTCGTGAGCAGGGATGTGTTGCTCATGAGCAGTGTGCAGCTGCTCATGAGCAGCGAGCAGCACTTGCTCACTGCTCATGAGCAGCTGCACACTGCTCATGAGCAGGGACCCGTTGCTCGTGAGCAGGTAGCCGCTGCTCATGAGCAGGGTGCGGTTGCTCGTGAGCAGCTGCACGCTGCTCGCTGCGTAAAAGGGGTTGTTGTTGTTCATATTTGCATATGCAAAAAAGGTTGAAGAGAATTTATGACGTTAAACATTTACGTCTGCGTAATTGAATGAGACTTGTCTTATTGCAGGTACTGATTGTATTTTGGTTAATCCAAGGGTAATTTTTATGACAAAGGCTGATTGCCGAAGCCTGTAACTTAACAGATACAATTGTAATATGTTATGTTAGCTGTAAGGGGGTGGAAAGTGGTCCAAAATGGGCTCTATTTTTTATTACGGTATGGGTCATTGATCGGATTTTCCAACATCTGTGTGGGCAGTTTTT
>JBAMBO010001684.1:0-161703 GCA_037044535.1 Lordiphosa magnipectinata | reverse complement strand
GCTTTCAAACCTCCTTATGAAGAAGAATCTATTGACGAACTTCTTGAGAATGCACTTGGATATTTAATCACCCAGAGCTCCGAGTTTCAAGAAAAGGATAGCGGATGGGCGATAAAATGCTTTAATCATTTCGAAGTTACAATCGTTAAGCTGGAACACGTTCCCGCCAGTGGTTATGTACCTATGCCTGTAAAACTTATGAAACGGCTGCATTAGTCATTAACGTTAAAAATAATGATAAATATTGCTTTAAATGGTGTATCCTAGCTTCAATCGCAAATTACTACAATGAAAATGCAATGGAATCTGAGACAGTAAGAAAAAGATTAACAAACACATCATACTACAAAATATTCGATATATCACAGGATATTATAGTATATAAAGGACGAAGACTCGACTTTAAAGATATACAATTTCCAATCACCAAGAAAGGAATTGAAACTTTTGAAAAAAATAATCCCGACTATAGTATCAATGTTTATGAAATTGACGGTACTCCTAACAATGAATATGTTGTTGGTCCTACAATAAGGTCTAAAGATCGACGGTTGTACCATATAAGCTTGCTCGGGATTAATAACGAAGCAAAAGATCTTCTACACTATGTCTACATAACAAGTATGACAACATTATGCAAGTCTCAATACTCCAACGCTCATCAACATGTGTTTTGTCATAATTGCTTGCAATGCTATGCTACCGATAATAAAACACAATATTTCAAAGAATGTGGAAAAGTAGCGGCTGTTTATCCAAGGCCCAACACCAAAACCACGTTCACAAATCATCATAAAAAATTATCACCACCTGTAACGATATATGCAGATATCGAGGCTGTCTTGGAGAATTATTCCTATGCGGTGAATGGACCTAACTGCTCATCCACCACCAAGGCACAAAAGCACACGGCATGCGCAGCTTCATTTTATGTAGTACATAAATATAATCCTCAATTAAATGAACAATGGACGTATGAAGGTAAGTTAAGGTAACAATAAATAAAAAAAAGACCATTTAGACATTTCTGTATTTTATTTCATTAGGAGCTGACTGCATGATGAAATTTTGTGAAGCTCTCAAGACAACCACAACACGTCTGTATGAACAATACTGGAAGACAACTGCAAAGCCAATCCACGAACTAGAGATCGATGATGAAGATTACCAAGAACATGGTAAATGCTGTGCCTGTGATGAATCAATCCCTGATTTTGATGATCGAGAAAGGTATTTCGATCGTTTCACCGGAAAGTATGTAGGACCTATTCATAAGAACTGTGAGCGTACTTATAAAATCAAATTCCCCACTTGTCCAGTTGTTTTCCTCAACTTATCTCGTTATGATATTCATTTATTTATAACAGAGCTTGGGGATAACTTGAAAATTATACCGTGTAATAAAGAATTATACATAGCATTAACACAGAAGGTTTTAGTAGGAAAGACCCAGTTATACAATGTTCAGTATATAGATTCCAATAGGTTTCTCAACTCAAGTTTAGAAAAATTAGCTAGTTATATGGAACCCCAAAATTTTAAAATATTAAAGAAGAATTTCAGTGGACCTCTATTTGACCAGATGCGCCGAAAAGGGGTCTTCCATATGACTATTTAAATAGTTTTGAAAAGTTGTCGGAGAATAAACTTTCTCCAAGAGAACTATTTTATAACTCTCTTAATGATGAAGAGTGTAGTAAGGAAGACTATGAGTTTGCCCAAGAAGTTTGGCGTTCCTTTGGTTGTCAAAAAATAAGCGATTACCTCAAACTTTATTTAGAAAGCGATGTACTAATACTCGCTGATGTTTTTGAAAATTTTAGATCTATTTGCTTAAAAATATATAAGTTAGATCCGATTAATTATGTCACTGCTCCTTCAATATCATGGGATGCCATGCTTAAATTTACCAAAGTTGAGCTTGAGCTTATAAGTGACCCTGATATTTATAATTTTTTAAAAAGAGCAATACGCGGAGGTCTTACTCAATGCACTCTACGGCAATCAACTGCAAACAATAAATATCTTGAGAAATTTAACTCTAAAAAGCTTATACATTTTTTACTCTATATAGATGCAAATAATTTGTATGGTTGGGCGATGAGCCAGCTTCTGCCCCTTTGTAATTTTAAATTTTTAACCAAAAAAGTAATTGAAGAGTTAGATGTACAAACTTTATCTGCAGAAGGCGATATAGGATATATGTTAGAAGTTGATCTTGAATATCCAGATGAAATCCATGATAAACATAATTGTTTACCTTTTTGTCCAGAAAATAAGTTACCACCCGGAGGAAAACAGGCCAAGTTAATAGCTGATTTAAGTAATAAACAAAAGTATGTTATTCACTTAAAGCAGCTGCAACTGTGCTTAGAACATGGATTGATCATACAAAAAGTTCATCGAGTGCTAACATTTAAACAGCTTTGTTGGTTAAAGCCTTATATTGATTTAAATACATCACATAGGAAAATATCCAAAAATGAATTTGAGAAAAATTTAAAGAAATTTTTGAATTAATGAACAATGCAGTTTATGGCAAAACAATGGAAAATGTGGAAAAACGTAGAAATATTGACCTCGTTAAAACTTATCGCAGCCATCAAAATAAAGTTTGTCTTCGACAACTAGTTGCAAGAAATACTTTCCATAGCATAGAAATATTTCAAAATGGACTAGTTGCTGTAGAGCAAACGAAATCGCTTATTTGCTATGACAAACCAATATATATTGGGGTTGCTGTTTTGGAATTATCAAAATGGTTGATGTATGAATATTACTACAGTTTTCTCGTTGTGCAATGTCCCTCATTAAAAATAATTTATATGGACACCGACTCCTTTATTACCTCTTCCCAAGAAGATGTTTACGATTTAATAAAAAAAAATCCCAACCGTTTTGATACTTTCAATTATCAGCACGAAAACATGTTAGATATAAAACAGGCCAATAATAAGGAATTGGGTTTGATGAAAGATGAGAATGCTGGTGGAATAATGACTTCATTTGCAGGTCTTAAGGCTAAGGCATACTCATATTTAGTTAAATCTGATGACAATGAATATAAAGAAGTAAAGAAGGTAAAAGGTGTGAAAGGTTCTGTAGTTAAAAAACTTTCACATTCTGATTACACTGAATGTCTAAGATATAAAAAAACATTTTACGGGGAACAAAGGGTAATAAGAAGTAGATCCCACGTTCTATATACAGAAATTGTAAATAAAATAAGCTTGAATCATAAAGATGATAAGAGGTATATCATGGAAGATAAGATTTCAACTTTAGCCCATGGACATTATAGTCTTAGAGAAAGTAATCATAATTTAAATGATGTAGAAAATAATGAGAACCATGATGAAACTATTATAATCGATTAAGTCTCAATAATTGTAAATATTGTAAATTTTTGTTTTTAAACATAATTTATTTATAATTTTAATGTTAATACTTGTATAAAAATTGTAATATTTTATAAGTTATCTCAGCAAGTTTTTTGTATATATCCATGAATTGTGTGTTTCATTAAATCCAAGTCCTTTACAAAGATTTTGTTTTTTTTTTCTTTTTATAGTTTTTTCAACTAAAAATGCATCCTTATCTGTTACTTTTTGAAGTTTTTGTTCATAAAAGGAACCTTTAATTTTTTCTCTTTTATAATCTTCCAGTACATAGGTTACTGGGTTTATTAATTTTATTTTTATTATTTGAAAAATTTCAGTTGTCCAACTGGGTTCATTACCCTTCACAAATATACCCTTATATTTACTTAATCTGACATAATCTCCGACCGAATACTTGTGCTTAGGGAATATTTTGGGAATATTGTATACAGTTCGCAGAATAAATTTCCCATTTCGTTTACACACGTCCACAGGTCTCATTTTAATGGTTCGATGATATGTATTATTATATGCTCTCAATAATTCTTGCAACTTATGAATCCATCTATAGTTACCTTGCAAACTAAACATTTTCCACATACGATTTTTTAAAGTTCTATTAAAACGTTCACAAATTGAGGCTTTTAAGTGTGTAAACGTATGATAGTGATTTATGTTGTTGTCTTTCATTAGTTTCTGGAATACTTTATTAAAAAACTCCGTTCCTTGATCAGAGTGAATGTTCTTGGGCTTGCGCTTTGCTAATGTAAAAACATGATTGATTGCCATTGCAATATCAGTAGCAGATTTTGATTTAACTGCCACTCCAGAAGCATACTTTGAGAAAGTATCTATACGGTGAGGAGGTATCTGTGTCCACCATTTGATTTATGAAATGGAATCATTTCAACTAAATCAATTTGCCAAGTGTCATGTCCCTTTTTGAACAAGTCGACGTCTAATAAAATTTTTGCGAACAGGTTTGTGTATTTTCGAAACGACTTGCTGTTTACTCATTTTATAGAAATTTATTTACGATTAATATTGTTCTTTATTAATATATAAATATATATATATATATATATATATATATAAATACAACTGTTTGCTAAGACTGCAAAGCTAGTACTGTTTTCTTATATTCTTCAACATCGCGTTTTTTTTCCTTGCACATCTTCTTTGAAATTTCGAAACATAATCGAGTTAAATCTATTTGAATATCTTTATCATAGCTAGCATCCAAATCACTTAGTTGAATATCAAATTTTTGCAAATTTACAGAAGTGGGGATAATAACATTATGGTATATATGTAAAAGTTGTTTTCTTAATATTGTATTCCAACATAAAAACGTTGAAAAAAATATACCTAGTTTTAAAAACGATCTCCATGACTCACTATTAAAATCAATTTTATTCCCGGACTGATTTAGTATGAAAAAACCTTGGGTTTTTCAATATTTAGAATAACATTTCATTGTTGAAAATAATGGATTGTCAAGTATAGTATCAGGCATTAAAAAATCATATTGTTCAAGTTTTAATTGAATAAACTCCTTATATGTTAATAATTTCATAAACTCATCCCTTTCTAATCCAATAAAGTTGCGCTTGTTTTGTTGCATCCAGACCATCGGTGTAAACTGCCGAGTTGTTGAAAATCCACACTTCAACTTTAAATGATGTACTACATAATATTCAAAGCCTAAGATAATTTTATGGTCCTGGCGTTTTCTTATCGTTTTTCTTGTTAGGCGAACGGATTCCATCTTGATCGAAAGTGTATTGTGTACTGAGTAAAACCGACCAATGTCACGATATATAAAGGGGTATTCGAACAAGAGAGGTTCAGTTCATAAACTTTCTTCAAAGAAAAATTAATAAAATTAATCGAAATACAAGCGTGCTTGTTGATTTCCAATATCTCATTGGAAATAACAAACAAATTTTTATTAAGGAGTTGGTGTACATGCAAGCAGGATCCGTCATACCTAACTATTTTCACTTCAAACCACCGTACAGTAAAAATGAATTGGATGAAGAAGCTCGAAGGACTCAGTTAGTAACACGACAAAAAATAACCGGCTTGGATTGGTCCCATGGAGATATATCGTATTTAAGTCTTGGCGACATACTTGAACCACTCAATAGTTTCTCCACAGTTATTGTACGTGGTGAAGCTAAAAGTCAGTTTCTGAAGAAATATTTAAAAACAACCATTGTTGATGTGGACATTGGAAGAAGTTTGGCTTGCTACCCAAATTATTATACAAACTGTAAAATACATAAAAAAATAACATTTCGCTGTGCTCTTAATAATATATTTAAACTTTTTGTTATATTAGAAAATTCGGATTACGAAATATATTATAATTGTGAATAAAATGTTTAAACAGTTTACGCATCCTTTTACAATGCTTATAAGTGGTCCATCAGGATCGGGAAAGACAACATTTTTAGAAAATCTTTTGAATAAACAAGAAAGAAAGTCGGTCAAGCCCGACTATAACATACTCTGTACCCTTACACTCGCATTTGCTCAGGAGTCAAACGGCCAGTTAACACCCCGCGCACAACGCGGTGCGCTCTCTAAGTTTCTCTCTCTCTCTCTCTTTCTCTCTAGCACTAAGATTGCCTGTGTTGAACGGTTAGGGTATGTTGCTGTGGTTATTGGTGGGGGGGTGGGTGGGGTTAAGTGGCCGTTTTTTGCCCATAACTTGAGTATCGTTCATCCGATCTTTATCATTCCTTCAGTAAATCGAAAAATAATTTTATTTACAAGGTATCTCTGGAAGGTACGAACGATCTATCTTCAAAACTGTAGGAGATATGACGTTTTTTCCAAATTGCGGGGGCGGGAGGGGGCGTGGCAAAAATTGAAAATAAACTTGATCTGCCTGCAAGTATAAGAAATATATGCCCCATACATGTCAAACCTCTATCTCTTACCATCTCTGAGATCTCTTCGTTCATAAGGACGGACGGACGGACGGACGGACGGACGGACGGACGGACGGACGGACGGACAGACAGACGGACATGGCTATATCGACTCGGCTGTTGATGCTGATCAAGAATATATATACTTTATAGGGTCGGAAACGATTCCTTCTCCCTGTTACATACTTTTGCACAAACTTAATATAGTCTATGTACCTTCGGTACAGAGTATAAAAATATGATTTGATAACCGTTGACATTTATCGAATAATTTGGTCTTATGTGGAGGAGCATGCAAAGCCCAATTTCAAAGACATCGAATATTATAAGGGAGTTCCAGACACAATTGAAAATTATGACAACGAACCTGTTCTTGTAATCTTGGATGACCTCATGATGGGAGCGTTTAATAAAAATGTATGCGAACTTTTCACAAAGGGATCTCATCATAGAAACTTATCTGTGATAGTTGTAACCCAAAACATATTTCATAAATCATCCCATACAAGAGATATTTCACTAAACACAAAGTACATAGTAGTATTCAAAAATCCTCGGGATAAACTACAGTTTAAGTGCCTCGCAAGACAAATTTATCCTGAAAATCCTAATGAACTTTTTAGAATATATAAGGAAGTAACTGATGAGCCCCATGGTTATTTAATTATTGATGTCACCCAGCAAATAAACGATCACCTAAGATTTCGAACGGATATTTTTAATCCTAACCGTACGATTTGCTACTGTGAAGAAAATGGTCTACAAAAAGAGTCTAAAGCGATTGAAAGCGAACAAACATTTATTGTATGTGCTCAAAGGAGCAAACAATAAATTACGGAAGGCTATTATTTGTAACAGTGATAGTGAATTAGTAAAAACTTTAATTGAGATTGTACTCAATACTCTTCAAGGAAATCATAAGTTAACTAAAAATGAACTTGATTCTTTAAAAAAGTATAAAAATGCATTACGTTATATTTCATGTCCAAACCGTACTATAAATTCAAAGAGAAAAGTTCTAATACAAAAAGGCGGATTCCTTCCAATTTTAATTTCATCATTACTTTCCGGAATTTTCGGAAAATTATTGGAACATGCTTTAAAATAAACATAATTTAAGTAAACGCATCCAAATACATATCATAAACTCATTAATAATGATAGAGGAGAAGACCTAATAAATATGAAATTTCTACCAATAATAAAAAACAAAAAAATAAGTGATTTTGATAAGTGGCTAAAAATAAGTCAAGAATTAAATTATCATCAACATAAAAAAAGAAATAAAACGTGGAATTTACAAAACTCTCAAAGGAACGAATTAGTAACATCTATGCATAAAAGTATAAGTACTCAAACTGATGACAGCACGGATTTCTTAGAATCAAAGCCAAGTACATCTAAAACATTTAAACTTAATTATAAAGAATTGGTTAAACCTGAAATGCAAAATGAATTGGATAAAATATTAAGTAAAGACGACAATGATCTAAATGAACCAACGAAGCAAACAGTTAACAAACGTGAGCAGAGTAAGCGGAAGATTTCGGATACTTCTTTCTCAGATAATTCAGTAATCAAGAAATTAATTCAACCGGGCCTTACTGACAACCAACGAAAGCTTAGAGTTAAGCTTAAAAAACTTAAAGAGGAATCCGCTCATTTACTAAACAATAAATACACCACCGGATGTGAGAGGCTAACTAGATCCATTCGAACAGGAAAACCAGTACAGATTGGAAAAAATAAAATTAACTGGATTCCGTGTAATCATCAACTAAATAGGTTACAATGAGTAACTTTAATGAGTTTTTCATTACATTGCTCAGCGATAACTCATTAAGAGTTTTTCCTGATAACGTAAAGTGTTCATTTACTAACATCATAAATATTCCTGAAAATATTACAGAAGACTGGGAAGTTGGTATCACTGATATTTACTTAAATAATTTTCTCAATAATGAGTCTGGAATACTTTTTGTTAACACCAACACAATAAAACCACGATGCGTGGGAAATATGAGATCACGATGTCTTAGAGTTTTATATAATATTATAATGGAAAAGAAACAATGTTTCAATTTAGCAACGTTAAATACTATCCAATTGAAGTATGCACTCCTAAAGATATATCAATTTTGATAACTGATTCAGCAGGAAATAAAGTACCATTTGAACCATCTAATGTATCTATTTTCGTTACACTTCACTTTAAAAAGAAGAGAAGCGGAATACTATAAATAGTACTGGTGTAACATCTTTTTATCCAGAATTAAAATTACCATCATGGAGAAACTTTATCATGAATATTATCTTAATCAGTGTGGTGTAGGCATCAGTCATATAGGAACTCTTTACGTTACACCAGGTTTAAGTCAGCAGGGACGAGGAATTGGAAACTTTTTTAGCGGGCTTTTTAAATATATTAAACCGCTTTTCTTTTCGGGCTTAAATGCTCTTAAAACCCAAGCTCTTGATACAGGGAAAGCAGTTATTAATGATTTTGGAAGAAAACCTCTAAGAAATATTATTCAAGAGCAAAGCAAAATTGCATTGCAAAATCTTTCAGATAAAGATGACGCAATTTCAAAATGGTTCTGGAAAAAGAAATAAAAGGAGGGGTGCAAACCGGAAAAAGACTCATTATAAGTCTAAGCAAGGACGTCGACATATACATTTGCGAAATAAGAGGAAGAAGCCGTTGAAGAGGTTAACTAACCGTATAAAAGACATATTCACTAATACAAAATGATTAATCACGTCGAATGCATGAAAAGCGAACTTGATTTGTTTGCCCCTCATCCCACCCAAAATAGCATTCTGCGCACTGAAGAAGTAACATACAATCCAATTGCATCTTTAGATTCAACAAGTTCAATTGAATTTGTTTGTTTAGGGAATGGTGAAACATACAGAGATCTATCAAGTGTTTATTTACGACTTGTGATTCAACTTAAGGATCATGAAAATAAGGAAATTCCAAACAGTTCGGTCGGTCTTGTTAATAATGTATTACACTCAATATTCAGAAGTTCATCTGTATACCTAAATAACATATTGGTATCACAAAGTGATAATAATTATCATTATCGATCATATTTGCAAACAATTCTGAACTACGGTAGTGATGCCACTACGAGTCACTTATCAACGCAAGGTTATTATCCTAGTTATTCGAAACATAATATTTCAACAGATGGATTTCAAACGATTCGACATATTTTCTAAAAGAGCAACAAAGGTGAACTCTTTGGTAAAGTGCATGGAGACATTTTTAATCAACCTAAGCTGTTGATAAATAATGTTGATTTAAGGATTACTTTTAATATTGAAAAATCAGCATTTAATTTGATGGAAACAGATACTGAATCAAATCTAAAAATACTGGAGGCTCAGCTCTTTATGAACCATATAACAGTTAATCCGAGTATTTTACTTGCACGTCATCAAGTTCTTCAACATAAAAATGCTATATATCCTTTCAACAAAGTTGAAGTAAAATCATTTACACTCTATCCAGGAAACAATACACTATCTATCGATAATGCAGTGATCGGACAACTACCTAATTTTATTGCATTTTGCATGGTTAAGAACAGAGCATATTCAGGAAATCGTCGACATGATTCAGATTTGAGCATTTTAAAATTCAACGATTCAATCTGCTAGTTAATGGCGTACAAGTTCCCTCACAAGCTCTCGAGTTCGATTACACAGATCCCTCAAATATTCAAAGCGCATGAGCCTATAATATGCTCTTTAGAGCTAATGGAATAAACCATTTTGACAGAGGTCTACAAATCACCAAGGAAATGTTCGATGACAGCTGTTTCATATTAGCATACGACTTAACCGCTGATCATTCAAATACATCGGTATGCTCAAATTTGATTTCCCAAGGAACCATTCGTATTGAAGGCCGCTTTTCCGAAGGCCTAAGTGAAGCTGTTACATGTCTGGTGTATTGTGAATACGATTCAATGATTGATATTGATAAGCACCGAAATATTCGACACCTCCTTTAACATGAATACATTGCAAATTGATAATTTGCTTGCAAAGAATAAATATACAAAAGAAATGTATCAAGGAGTTTTCCCCTCAGATAAATTATCCAAGCAAATTTCTTTTATTTTCCGGCCTTGATTATTGCCAACACAGAAGGGTCCTCTCAATCTGGTGCACATTGGGTCGCATTTTACTTTAAAAGTAATCAATGCACAGAGTTTTTTGATTCATATGGACAATTTCCTCAACAGAAGGAATTCTTACATTTTTTGAAAAAAAACAGTAAAATTTTCACAACTAACAAACAGCAAATTCAAGGTTATTTTTCAAACACTTGTGGGCACTTTTGTCTGCTATACGGACTGTATAAATGCAGGAGAAAAAACCTAAAGTCATTTCTAAAAAATTTTAAGAAAAATGATTTTATTTATAATGATAAGCTAATTATTAAAATGTTCTCCTATAACTTTAAGAAAAAATATTAAATAAAAAGATTTTTTTTTTTTTTAAATTTTCTGCTTTGTGTTGCTTTATTTATTAAATCTCTTTCTTAATTTATAATATTTAGTTATTATTCTTAAGGCTTCTTCCGTCAGCTTCGGCAGCATATGACATGTACATGTGTCAGGACCCTCTGTTGCTTCATCAAGGACATAGTTTATAATGGAATCCATACCGAGAGTATATTAATTCCTTCTCCTCCAAGTACTCCAATGTTGATTTCAGTTGCTTGAGTCGCTCCAAATGATCATCGAAGATTAGACCCTCAAATTGTAGCAGGAACAGTTCAATTTGCTTCGAATGCATTTTAGCTGGATGTACTCTTGAAGAATGATGACTTTCGAAAAAACGTTCTGCTACTTATACTGATTTTTCCTTGAATGTTAACTGAGGTGCACTATATCTAGCCTGCTCTTTTCCTTTATATATTACATGTGTAATACCATTTTCTTTCAACTTTTTATATGGAGTCTTTGAGGAGAACCTATTTACAAAGCATTTAGGTAAAAATATCCATAGTGAAGCATTGTTCTTATCTTTGAGATAAAGAGCTATTTTATCCCCATATGCTGTTTTCTTTAATTTACAATCAGTTATTGCGTACTCAGCTCCAATTTCAAAGCACTCAATTTTGGTATATCCAATGGGGACTTTTGACTCATTCAGTATCTCCAAGAATTCCTGTGTTTGTATACAAAAACTATTATTAATTTGATATCTTTATAAAAGTGTTAGCATACAAACCATTGTAAATAGTTTGTTTTTTATAGTTAGCTCCACTGAATTTCTGCTTGTATTTCCTTGATAACTGGTTTAATTTTATGAACAACTCTCCTTATATGCAAAACTGAGTAAGAAGGCCACACCCATATTAATCAACTGATAAGCTTCTAATATATAATATTACTATTCTCCACCAATCAGCGATCTTCATTCAGAGCTGATAAGCAATTCGAAATTATAGATATCGTTAGAATTTAATAAACCAATCAAATGTGCATACAAAAGTAGAGTTGCTTATTATCGTACTCACTCTTTCTAATCATAGAACCTATTTAATTATATGCATCTATTCATCCGAATGTGATATCAATGTGGTTCATACATATTACAATATAGGATATGGTACATGGTACAATTTAATGATTTCAAAACCACACGACCATTTATAAAGTTCAAGGTTGCAGGTTGAATAATTCAGTTGATCATCAGTAATAAAATGGTTACCTTTTCCTGCGAGCTATGCAACCAGGAGAAAATTTTTCGGACTAAGGCTGGATTTAAAAAACATATCCTAAAAAAACATAATTTCTCCTTTGGAAAAGCAAAGTCATCCGCAACTGAAAATAAAATTGTTCCCTATTAAAATACTCAAAAATACATTTTTTATTTTGGATTGTTTTATTAAATAGAATAGTATCTAGAAGTTATAAATTGTTTTTCTTAGCAAAGGATTCAAACTCGGCTTCAAACTCGCAGTCAGTCATTAGTGGATGGTGTTTTGCCAAAACCATCAATCCATTAGCTGCAACGTGCTCTGTCTTGGTTGATGATGATAGGCTCTTGCCAAATGGTCCTTCAACCATTTGAAAAATATGATCATCTTCATCTTTGAGATACTTCATATACTCGTTGGCTGGCTTAAGCTCCAAATCGATTTCAGCGTAAAGGTCTTCTCGATCAGGAATATTTACATATTCTTCTGAATTCATAGAAGCAACATCCATGATAAGAGAATCGCTCACTTCTTCTCTTATTGCTTCCTCAGTTCGGTTGCCGAAAATTAGCGACAGATTCGAAGCATTAACCGCTTTTTGAGTTGATGTAATTGTCGGTTTGAAATCCTCAACTTCTTCATCAGAGTCCGAGTCGATAAATATAATTGATTCGTCTGACATTTTTGCGTAACGTCTTGAAACACCGTTTGGAGTAAACTAAGCGATGGACTGCAACGCGATCGTTTATAACAGTTTGCGGGAATACCAGAACCCCTTGGATTTACCAAATACCTGGAGTCCATTGATAAGATATGTTCCTTAAATGTGCCAGGGTCTATCTGGTTGTTTGTTTGGGTCAAGTGTGAAAGAACTGATAAACATATGTATAAAAAATGACTTGAGAAGATCATGGCTCATTTGAAGGCTTTGAATATTGATTATAGGATTAAAGATGGTGATCGAAGTGACATCATGTTAGATTACAGCTGTCAGCTATCAGCTCTCAGTAGTATGAATTTGGGGGAGAAGTAATTTTAATATATATTTTTGTTTGACCTCGTCAAATGTATTAAAAATATAATTGAGAGAAAGTCTCAGACACACTAGTTCCTACAGATAACGACCCAGGTGTCCCTACAGATAACGACCCAGGTAAGGGTAAGAAAAAGGATTGCTTGGTTTAGAGCGCACAAGTGTGAAAAGTAGCGCACAAGTGTGAAAAGTAAACACACGCAGAAACGAAGTGCCTGTGCGATGGAAATTTTTAAGTGCAGTTTAATATATGTTAAAGATTAATTAAATTTAATATAAATTGAAAATATCGATTTCTTAAATATACCATTGGATAGGTCTTGAAAAGACCTTTCGAATGAACCCCCACTTCATTTTTTTTTTTTTTTTTTTAGTTGTGAAATTTTTTTCAATCTCTTATTTTGGGTGTTTAACTTTAGTAGGAGAGACTTGGCTGATCGGGAAATTTTTAACACTAAGTTAGTCTGCAATATGCCACTCGAGCAGTTGCATACTTTGATTGCATTGTGATAATGGATAACTTCAAACGTCTTTTTGGTGCTGATCCGCGCAAGAGCAGATACACCCCACTTATCTATTGCAATTACTGTGGGTCTGATACACACTTGGAAAGCGCATGTGCCAAGAAACGCGACCAGCAGAAACAAAATTAGAGTTTCCTTAACATTTTTGAAATATACATTTAAAATAAATCAATATTTAAAAATAAATCAATATTAAAACGGGACATCATTCTTTTCATTTATACATATTCATTGAACTTGAAAACTACAGACTACAACCATTCTTCATTGCTAGAGCAGTATGGTTTGTGTCAAGGGTAACAGTGGTGAAACCATTGCTCATTGCTAGAGCAGGCGCTCAGGTCTCCGCCCACAAGTGCGGGAAACCAACTTATCGTGGTAAATAGATAACACTTATCGTGGTGAATAAAAAAGGAACAGGAGTTCATAGGGACCGCCCACAATTGTGGGCAACCGGGTAAAAATATAGGTGAGAGATACTCACTCTCTCACACACGAGTCCCAACAGATAAGGACTCAGGTAAGAAAAAGGGTCGCTTGAGCTCGCGAGCACAAATGAAGCACAGGCGCACAGACGGGGGGTAAGAAACTAGGTGAGAGAAACTCTCTCACACACGAGTCCCAACAGATAAGGACTCAGGTAAGGTAAGAAAAAGGGTCGCTTGACCTCGAGAGCACACATGAAGCACAGGAGCGCAGACTGGGACCGCCCACAAGTGCGGGAAATCAACTTATCGTGGTAAATAGATAACACTTATCGTGGTGGATAAAAAAAGGAACAGGAGCTCATATGGGAAATTTGGTAAATGAGGAGGCAAATTTAGGGAAATTAAGTGAAATTTAGGGAAATTGTTTCTGTCCCGGCTAAGGGATGAAGTAAAATTTAGGGAAATTGTTTATGTCTCTGCTAAAAGTGGTGGAAATGGTGTGTGGTGAAAATGGTGTGGTGAGTTCAGACCAAAAATTCCCGATCTCCCAAGTCTCTCCTACTAAAGTTAAACACCCAAAATAAGAGATTGAAAAAAATTTCCCTCCTATAAAAAAAAAAAAAAAAAAGAAGTGGGGGTTCATTCGAAAGGTCTTTTCAAGACCTATCCAATGGTATATTTAAGAAATCGATATTTTCAATTTATATTAAATTTAATTAATCTTAAACATTTATTAAACTGCACTTAAAAACTTCCATCGCACAGGCACTTCGTTTCTGCGTGTGTTTACTTTTCGCACTTGTGCGCTCCAAACCAAGCAATCCTTTTCTTACCCTTACCTGGGTCGTTATCTGTAGGGACACCTGGGTCGTTATCTGTAGGAACTAGTGTGTCTGAGACTTTCTCTCAATTATATTTTTAATACATTTGACGAGGTCAAACAAAAATATATATTAAAATTACTGCTCCCCCAAATTCATACTACTACCGGCTGGAGTAGCGCTACTCTTAGATTTCTTAATATTTTATTGCCCATATTTTAAAAGGAATCAATTGAAACGTGATCGAAGATTTCTTCGCACGGTGCCATTTTTAGTTGAGTAATAATGAGTAACAGCCTCTTTTTTACGCCTTTGGAAAAATTGATCTAAATCAAACACTCCATTGGTACCAAGATCATCAACATTAATTCTTGCAATTACCTTTTTGCCATGTTTTAAAAACATGTAATTTTATATTATGATTTCTACACAATGCAAATACTTCAATTAAATTTTTTAACATGTGTTTTTCTGAGCAACCGATGACTATTAAGTCGTCCATATAAAGGAACGCATGAGAAGGGTTTAATCCTGAAAAAGCTATTGTCATCATTCTTTGGAAAGAATTTGTTGCTGTTTTTAATCGATAAGGTAATCACGTAAAACGAGAGCCATTGCTCGTTGATGATGAAGTTATTTTTCTTGAGTCTTTGTTTAATTCTATCTGGAGGAATCCAGACATTAAATCTAAACATGAAAGTAGTTTGCTCTTCCCAATTGATCGTCGCCGTATTCTTGGTAATGGGAATTTGTCTGCTAACAGCTTTTTATTGATTTGGCGGTAATCAACCACTAAACGCCATCTTTTTTTATCAGAATCAGGTAGTGGTTTTTTCGGAACTTAAAGCAATGGGCTGTCGTACTCAGATGGTTCTACAATGTTATCTTTTATTAATATCTCTACTTGCTTTACAATTTCGTCTTTTTGACTATGGGCTTCTGTAATTTTTTATATAAACTGGTTCATCGTCTTTCAATCTCAATTTTTAGTCATAGAAATTATTTGTTGCGATTGGTTCTGTATCCAATCCGAATATGTCTGTATATTTCGAACACAATTCTGTCATAAAGTCTTTGTATTGAGACGGGAAATTCTTTTTTAAACTGAGATAATACTAATTCTTTTCTTTGTGCATCACTTATCTGTGATATTTCATAGTTTTAAAGTGGTTCATATTGGATTTTGTCTAATTTTAGAACTTGAGTTTTGTTCGTTGTATTTAATATGCGAACGAATGCATTTTTTGTATTGGAAATTGTATTTGCAATAAAAATACCTTTTTGGATTTCTTGATTTGGTATTAAAATCTCTTCGTCATCTGTATTTCGTGTAATTTGTCTTATTACTTCGGACCGACATGGAATGACGATTTCGTTACCGTCTGTATTATAGACAATTGGAATTTCTAGTGAAAATTCTTAATTATTTGGTCGTAAAATAAACATGAAGTCCATTTGGCAATTGAATTTTTTGCAAAATCTTGTCCAATTATCCCATCTGCTGGTATTGGAAAATTGCTAGGTACTATATGAAAAGTGTGTGGTATAATGAAATTAATCGTTCTCAATTCGAGAAATGTTTGACCAATTGATCTTGTTGATCCTTTTCCTATTCCCGTTATTTGTATAATATTGTTGAAATCAATATCTTGAAATTGATCTGCATTTTCTTTTATAATGCAAATATCAGCTCTACTAGATAGAAATGTGAGAATATTTGTGTGTTCGTTTTTTATGTTAATGAAAATATTTAGGGTGAGATTGATAGTGTAAACGTTTGCGATTATTGGTGTTGTGTAATTAAGGGAGTTTGTTGGTTTTCCGACATGCTTTGTCGATTGTTTGTTGTATTGTCATTTCGATTTGTATTGTTGTAATTTCCGTTTTGGCGGTTGTTTCCTCTGTATTGACCTCTACCTCTACCATTGTTGTTTTTTTGGCTATAGTTTTGGTTGTAATTTTGATTTTGATTTTGGTTTTGATTTTGGTTTTGATTTTGGTTTTGATTTTGGTTGTAGTTACCTCTGGAATTATAACCACGATCTCTACCTTGGAAATTACCTCTGAAATTATTACCTCGGTAGGCATTTCCTTTTTGGGTATATAGTATTGAGCTCGCATTGCCTGTAATTTCAGTACTGCAATGAATGTATTTGGTTATGGCTTCATTCATTGTTTTGAATGTACCTGCTTCAAGAATAGTTTTAAGCTTACCATGTTCACAGTTTCTGATCATAGTAGCTAGCGCTTCTTTGGTACTGAGTGTATCAGCATGCTCTGCATTGAGTCCTTTATCGATGTACGACGATTCGAGCAATCGTCGTAAGTTTTCGAGATCATTAGTAAATGTTTCACCGACAATTGTAGCCTGCAACTTTTGAATAATTGCATCAAGCGTAGACTGATTTTGAACTTCATAAAGAGTTGGGCCTATTATTTTTGATTTTATGACTTCAACTGTAATTTTTTCATAAGGTCCTTTTGTCAAGTTAACCAATTTAACTGCTGTCAAAAATATTTGCAAATTTTTTTTTCCGTCGAATTCAGGGATTGCTTGTGCAATTTCCCTTATACATACATATATGCCCTGTCGGCGATTGATGTGTTCCATTACACTAGAATCGGATTCAAAATTTTCTGGACCCGACAACTTAGGTAGTGTTATTACAGCTGGAATTGTCAAATCATGTAGGTCTTTTTCTTCTACTTCTGTGTCTGATTTATCTTTATCTTCTGACAGCTCAGGTAATGTTATTACTGCTGGATTTGTCAAATCATGTATATATTTTTCTTGTTCTTCTGTGTCTGAATCATTTTCGTTAATCTCTTCATTCTGATGAAGTGCTTGTTTTCCACTTGCTTCTATTGTCGAAGGTGTATTTAGAACTGTTGGAATTTAAATGTCTAAATTAAATTTCGTCTTTACAGATACTAAATTTAATCTGAGTCTATTGAAAAATTTCGATACCTGGGACCAAAGTTTAGGGCGGTATCCACGGGTCGCCAAAAAATTTCTTGTGAAAAGGTTGATATTCCGCATATTCTTAACAGAGTCTGCTAAGCCTATGTTAATACCACGATAACACAATTTTCTCTGTCGATAAACGTTTCAAAGAAACCGTGCGCTGCTCTGGCGCTGTTAAATATGCCCGCGAACTTATAAACAACAACACCTTGCAGGATTATGAATATTATATAACATATTTAATGTGCTATTTTAATATATTTTTATTATTAAATGAAATTAATAATAAATTAATTGTTATCATTATGACAGTTCGATGTAGTCCCGAGCAGCGGCACTTAATGAACACCTCGCACTTGGCTGCCATGGCAAAGATTTCGTTCATATTGATTGGAAAGTAATTCGCGCATTTTTGGCGATTTGCCTCCGTAAAGTTGGTCAGGTCAGCATGATGATCTTCTGGATGTACTGCTGTAGCATGTGTGACTTGGCGGCAAATATAGCTCCGCTGAACTCGAAAATGGTATTGGGCAGCGGTCCCTGGGTGGTCACATAGCACTTGGCCACGTAGTCGGGGCCCTGTCAGGGAAACGTTAGGAAATGGAATTGATTTATAAAGTTGAAGTTTGGTTCGCCCATTTCTTACCTTGATAAAATTGGCATTGATGTAGGGCACATCCTCATTGCCCGATCCGCTTTTGCTCGGTCACCTTCAGGTGGTCATTTTAGGCTGCACTATCCGCTATACTACCGCTTGATAGGAGGCCAGCAGTTCGCTGTCCACTAAACTGGGAGCGGGCATTTGGTTTGTGGCCGTTTTACTGTCGCGATCATTGAGCACCGGCGGCTGTTCAATGATTTTCCTTTTGGTCTGGTAGCTGTGATCGAAGACATAGTTGAAGCGAATCAAATCGAAATGAGTGAGGGGACTGGAGTGTGAAGTGTTTGAATGCTGGCCAAATAGATTTTAAGCTCCTCGCTTGTGGTTTGTGGTGACAGGAGACGCCACATGATGTTGCAGACCGTGCTCCGGTCCGCCGGTGTTCTCTGGCGGGCTTATCCGCCAAGTCCCGCACCTCGCTCCTCACTTTCATGGCGTTTATTAAATTCAGCTTCCCCGCCATAGAAAGTGCCATTAGGCGACGCTTTCTGAAGGAATCTTTTTTTTCATTTTCAATTTGGCCATTCAATTTCGCAGCACAAATTAGAATAAAAACCTATTTTGTTCACGTCACGGCAAAAAAGAGGCGTTAACAGCACTTAAGCACTTAACAGCGCTTGAACAAGACGTAGTGGTAAACGTAAGAATTTCTCGCGATTGGTAGAAACCGAATTTAAAACGGCCACACACAAAAATTCCTTAGCAGTTTTTTTATATGGAGTTTTTCATTTCGCGGCCGTTTTCGTAGCCATGGATAGCGCCCTTTTACTGTTAATTTTTCGCGCTGGTCATATATTAACAGACGTGCTTGATTAAAGCACTCTACTAGTATGTTCGCGTGTTCATTAACCGTTGTCTTTTTGTACTTGTCTTTTCTGATTTAAGCATTTATATGATTTATCGAACTTATTTCTAATTTCTCTGATTTTTGTAACTATTTCCTGCCACTCCATGTAAATAAGAGTTTTGTTTTTCAAGTAACTTCATTTTTATACCCTTGTAGAGGGTATATTAAAATTGTCCAGATGTTTGTAACGCATAGAATGAAGCATCTCCGACCACACAAAGTATATATATTCTTGATCAGCATGACGAGCTGAGTTGATATAGCCATGTCCGTCTGTCCGTCCGTCCGTCCGTCCGTCCGTCCTTCTGTTTCTATGCTATCTCCTCCTTCAGTTTTAAAGCCTTCTTAACGAAACTTTGCACGAAGTCTTTTGGTACAAATACGCTGCACATTTGTCGGGATCGCCCGGATCGGACGACTATAGCATATAGCTGCCATAGGAATGATCGGTCGAAAAACTAGTTTTAGTGAGAAAAACTTTTTTGTTTGCAATGTAAACGCCCCCAAACCTCGTATTTATATATTTGTAAGTTAGTTTGTCTTTGTTTTCATATAATTCCACCATATTTTATGAAAATCGGACATCAATATAGTATAGCTGCCATACAAAAGATATGTCTGAAATAAAGTATTAGTAGGAAAAACTTTTTTGTTTTCAATGCTATCGCTCCAACCTGTTACTGAGCAATATTATATGCTACTACCGATTCTGCAAAGTTTGATCCAAATCGGATGACTATAGCATATAGCTGCCATAGGAACTATCGGTCGAAAAAGTAGTTTAGTGACAACAACTTTTTTGTTTTCAATGGTAGCGTCTTTATACCTTCCAGTTGTGAATATTATCAGTTTCCACACAATTTTGGGGAGTTCGGTCAAAATCGGATGAATATATTGCCATATAACAAACTGACAAGCAAATGTTCAAAGTAGTGGCGCCATCAAGCTTCAAGGGTATATGAACTTCGGTTTAGCCAAAGTTAGCTTTCCTCTATTTTTATTTTTCATACATGATTATTTTTAGATTAAATTTTCTTGCATTGTATACTCTATACTTTATCTAGGTCATTTGCTCTACTAATGTCGCGTTTTTAAATTATTTTATCATGTTTGACATAGAGTGTCAATAAGAACTGTGCTACGCTGACTATGGTCAAAATTAAAAGCATTATCCACACCGATTGTATATCGTCTGTGTGATCTATTATTTTGACATTATTGACCACATTGACCGTATTGTCTTTTGTCTGGCTATCGTCTGATCCAAACCAACCCATGGTTGATTATAGGATAAATAAGCAATTTAAATCTGAATTTGATTAAATGTTGAATATTTTCGACTCTTTCCCTTTTATTTTTAGATATTATTTTTTTTTTTTTATATATTCCTTTTTCTTTTTATATTTTCAGTATTTGTATTAGTAGTGGAAACACTACACGTATATATTCGCATTAATTAGTTTTAATTGGCCACATGGCAATAATGGATGAATTGAGTGATTGAAAAAAAAATAGAATTTGATTCTATATTATACTCAAATTAGAATGGTTCTCATTGCGTAAGAATTTTTAAAAAAAATTATTTTAAATGTAGGTTTTACATTTGATCCCTACCTTATTGAAATCTTTTCGGGCCGTTTTCATGTACAGCTCAAAATTACAATGGGTCTTACAATTTTTCTTCTAATATATATATTAAATTTTTAACATTTTATAAATTTATTTCTGCTTGTTGTTGCTATGGGCCTTCAGCTGTTGTCCGGGGCCTGTTGGACATAGGCGTTGCCGGTGCTGGTCCGCACAGGCTAGTAGCTACTTATGACTTTGTAGCGGGGCTGGTTGTGTGTGGCTGTCAGTGTACTTGAATTTGGGTATCGTCTTTTCTGTTGGTGATTGGGCTTTTGTTTTAGTTTTGGATAATGAGTTAATATATTTAAGTGACTTTTCGTTTCTTTGTTTCGTTGTTGTGTTTAATCCGTTTTGTAGGAATTCCAATTCCTTTTGAAGTTCACATGCTGTTTCCCAGGGTGGGGGGTTGGTGCGTTTAGTGCCATTCTCTATTCGACAATCCTTTTGAATATTTTGTTGCGCACACCACCTTTTTTCTTTCCACTCCATGTAGAGTTATGTGTTTTCATCACTTCACGGTCGCCATGTAAAGTTGGCAGGATAGCTCAAAGTAAATCCATTAATAATTAGTGTGAGTTTGCTGGCTCTAGGTCCGAAAAAGTTGCGTTTGTTCACAACTGTAAACAACTTATGCATTGTACCACCAAAAAGAGCTGGTTGCCTATACAGAACTGTTTCATCGTTATCCCTAACGACTCTTCAGTAGGCTTTTCGCTGAAGAAAGCATGATTGCCAACTGAGTCTCCATACAATCATTGCTTAGATCAGTTGGGAACTGCTAAAAGCAATGAAAGCAAAAATAGACAAGCAATGAGTGCTTTCATCTTTCTGGTGGTAATGCTTAAACTTAGGGCTGTACTTTTTAAGTGCAAAAGCTTGAGCTTTTGAGCGAACTTAGAAGTGCCCGTTAATTTTGAAATGCGAAGCATTCAAAAAAACGTTTTTTGCGTTGTTTCTTGATATTTTTGTTAGTTTCATTTACAAAAAAGAGAGCGTGCCATCTCTTATATAGATTTGTAATTTATTTGGCGACCTTTCTAATGCTTAATTAGTGTGAGTTGGCTGGCTCTAGGTCCGAAAAAGTTGCGTTTGTTCACAACTGTAAACAACTTATGCATTGTACCACCAAAAAGAGCTGGTTGCCTATACAGAACTGTTTCATCGTTATCCCTAACGACTCTTCAGTAGGCTTTTCGCTGAAGAAAGCATGATTGCCAACTGAGTCTCCATACAATCATTGCTTAGATCAGTTGGGAACTGCTAAAAGCAATGAAAGCAAAAATAGACAAGCAATGAGTGCTTTCATCTTTCTGGTGGTAATGCTTAAACTTAGGGCTGTACTTTTTAAGTGCAAAAGCTTGAGCTTTTGAGCGAACTTAGAAGTGCCCGTTAATTTTGAAATGCGAAGCATTCAAAAAAACGTTTTTTGCGTTGTTTCTTGATACTTTTGTTAGTTTCATTTACAAAAAAGAGAGCTTGCTGTCACTTAGATAGATTTGTAATTTATTTGACGACCTTTCTAATGTTTAATTAGTGTGAGTTGGCTGGCTCTAGGTCCGAAAAAGTTGCGTTTGTTCTCAACTGTAAACAACTTATGCTTTGTTGAAAGCACTCATTGCTTGTCTATTTTTGCTTTCATTGCTTTTAGCAGTTCCCAACTGATCTAACCAATGATTGTATGGAGACTCAGTTGGCAATCATGCTTTCTTCAGCGAAAAGCCTACTGAAGAGTCGTTAGGGATAACGACGAAACAGTTCTGTATAGGCAACCAGCTCTTTTTGGTGGTACAATGCATAAGTTGTTTACAGTTGTAAACAAACGCAACTTTTTCGGACCTAGAGCCAGCCAACTCACACTAATTAAACATTAGATAGGTCGCCAAATAAATTATAAATCCAATAATATTAGGCAAAGTTAATTATTTTTTAAGACGAGGCACAAAGTGCACCCGTCGTCTTTATTTGTCAGAATCAGTTTTATTAATGATATCTTAGCGTTAGCTTATGCTTAAGACACGCAGCTACACTGTCAGAAACGCTGGCAGCGGAGCGACTACATGATGTGTTACTCATTTACACAACGCTGAGAGCAGCTGAGAGAGAGTGTGCTATGTGCACATAGAATGGACCATGTTAATTGCGCCGCCGGCTTATGCAAAATATGCCGACGCAGCACTTGTGTAGTCTGTTGCATACTGGTGTGATCACATTACAATGTATGGGATTTGGATTTAAGTGTACATAAACATTGCAACAAAGTGTGTTAGCTAAAATATACTGGGTACAGTGAGAACTCTGTATGTGTGCATACCACATTGGCCGCGAACCTTTTTGAAGCTTTCGATAGCAGGTGTTGGCGCAGCAAGACTAACGAGTCAAGAGCCGGACGCCATTCTCTCCGCCGCAAATTGTAATGTCGCCCTTGCTCTTGGCCGGCCCGCTGCATATTCTGTTCTATCTCGAAAATGTCCTTCAAGTGGGCCGCTTTTTCCAAAGGGTCCTCTGGAGAGGCATGCATATCGGAGGACAGTTCAACGTACAAAGTCGCGGGTAGCTTAGGTTCTCGCTCTTGGACGAGAAAAGCAGGCGCATATCCCGTCGTGTCAGACACACTCGTGTTAATAGCCAATGATATTTCCGGCATTAGCTCGTCCCACGTATTTTGATCTCTTTTGATGAACTGAGCTATCATGGACTTAACGGTGCGGATTGTCCTTTCTGTCGGACTAACTTGTTGTTCCTCAAGGGGACTAACTCGACCAATTTGGAAAATGTATCGTGGAATACCAGCAGCATCGTGTTGCCATGCCTCGAGCGTGGCAAAGGGCCAACAAAGTCGGCGCAGAGGATTTCAAACGGCCTTGAGGTCTGACGAGTCAGCATTTTACCCGCAGGCTTGGCCTGTAGGGTCTTGAATTTTTGGCACGACTCGCACTGCCTGACATATCTGCTCTCGGCATGGAACATGCCCAGACAATAATACCGTTGCCCGCGGTCGGCGCGTCGTGGCTTTCTTACGACTTCTTTCGATACGACCAGAGGGACTCTATATCAAGTTTAGTCACTTGAGGGCCATGTGGTCAGTCACCACCTCAAACCTGTAACCCTCCAATGGACCAGACGATCACGAGACACTCCTTCTCTGTCGTTGTATAGTTTTCCTCGGCCTTATTTAGGCGTCGAGTCGCATATTCAATGACCCGCTCTAGGCCTTCGATTTCCTGAGTCAACACCGCGCCCAGCCCAACTTCGCTCTCGTCTATCTGAAGGGAAAACTTTTGATCGAAATCGGGGCAAGCTAAAACGGGAGCAGTCGTAAGGCTGTATTTAAGCTGTTCTAGCGCGTTTTGTTGCTTGGCCATGTCCATTTGCGACCTTTCTTCAACAGGGCAGTCATCGGTTGCACTATTGTCGCAAAGTTACGGACGAAGCGACGGTACCACGAAGCCATACCCCCACACTGATGAAGATGCTTGATGTTGGATGGGGCGCGCAAGTTGCTAATCGCTTCGACTTTGGCCGGCTCTGTCTGAACCCCCTCTCCACTAATTACATGCCCCAAATACGCGCTTAATCGTCTCAAAATCTCTTGCAAATTGGCCACATGTTGTTCTTCTGTGATAGGCAAACGCAAACGGCTCCTTATCCGGATCTATCACGGTATCTAACGCTCTTTGGGACGTAGCGCTTGCCGAGTGTAGGCCGAATGGCCTGACCCGCCATTGGAAGAGCCCTCTCCCGGTTGCCGTGAAGGTCGTACACTCGCAACTATCGGCCGCCATTGGGATCTGCCACTAGCCGTGCTTGAGGTCCACTGTCGATATAAACCTCGCATTCCTCAACCGCTGCAGGATGTGGTTTATCCAGGGAACTGGATAGGCGTCTGGGATTGAATGTGCATTCATCTGCCGGTAGTCCATGCACTCTCCACTCTCCTGCCTTTTTCTTGACTAAGACGACCGGGCCGCTGTGAGGACTCTTGGCCGGTTCGATGGCCCCTGCTTTCAGCAACTCTTCCACTTGGGCGTCGATTATACGTGTCATCTCCGGAATCTTAGGGAAGTATCGCTGTTTTAGCGGCTTATTATCCCTCATCACTATCCTATGCTCTGCTTTGTTGGATACTCCGGACAGGTTCTCGAACAGGGTCATTTCGCACTGTTAGAATGCGCGAATTTCTATTTTTAGGTCGTTAGGCCAAGTGTTTCCCTCCCCTTCCCCCTCGTCATCACTTTCAGGGCTCTCGGCCCGCATGGCGCGTGCTAAGACTGCTTCTGGCGATTCCTGTGCTAAGTCCGTCTTGCGAGCTATGTGCATCTTTTGTCGCCATCACCTGCCCAGTATCATAGCTTTCGCTGGAGGGACTGTCCCGCCCAACGCGTTCGATGCTGCGCTCCTCGTCTTACATTCAGACAACAAAGACGGGCAAAGCCAGGGATCTTCACGTGGTCTCTGGGCGAGCCTCAGGTAGAAGGTCGCCTGGCCACACTCAATCTTTGTCCCGATTGCTTGTAGAAAGTCCGTCCCGAGAATGATTTGGTCTAGCATGATAGGCATTACCAACAAAGGCATGTCCACGCTACTTCCTGTCAATTCTAGGTTTGTCCGAAACAATTTGCTTACGCCCATTCTCGATCCGTCGGCCGACACTCCACACCTCCTGTTCGCACATTCTCTCCCGTACGAACCCTTCACATGCGAAGCTTCGAGACGATACGGTGTCAATCGTCGCCGCCACCTCCCATTCTCGGATTCGAATAGTTGCGACGATATGACCTCCCAGTCCCCTCAATGGAGGAAACACATTCGGGCGCTTGTCTGAGTGGTCTCCGCCTGGCCCGGGTGGAGAGGAGACCTGCCGCGTTTCCCTGGTCGTTCGCTCGGCAGCATTCTGTGGTACGTACACCGTGTCCCCCACACTCCCAGCAGAACAAAACGCGACGATTTTAACACTCTCCTATGAAGTGCCCTATGTTGCCACAGTTGCGGCAGGCTCTGCGTACGTCCACCGACTGGCTAGGTTCATGCCCGATCCTACGATGCTTGACTTCTCTTAAGGCTACGCTGGGCTTTTTAGTTGTGGGTTGTATGGGCGGGTCCCTAAAAGGATTTCGGATGACGTTAGAGGGTGGTAGAGAAAAATTCGCACTATAACTCGGAGACGCAGCGGTTCGGAGCGAGCTCTGGCGCTTAACATTCTCATACTCTACAGACATTTGGGTTAACTGCGTGAGCGATCTGACCTCGTGCCGCCGTATGTGTAGGCGATAATCTGGAGCCGCGTTTTCATATGCCCTGTATAACTCTTCTCTTTGACTGTATCCTGCTGGCTGCATCATCGTTCGGAGATCGATCAGATAGTTTTTAAAAAGTTCCCCATTCTGCTGTAACCGTGACCTAATTTCGTCTTCTAGTCGTTTAAAAAAATGGGAATGTAAAAAAAAGGGCAGGAACGACGCGTCCTGTAATCGACTAGTACGAAACCACCGCGCGGCTCGTTCTATGAATATTTAGGAAATAGCCCTAGGAATGTGATTGAGCTGTATACCGTATGTAGCGACCCTTTCTTCCAGAACCTCAATAAAGGCCAATGGGTCGCCTTCTCCGACAAAACGCATGCCCCATTTTTTGATGTGTTCAGGGATACTCGGGGACGACACCGGAAACGATGGTACCCATCGTGGAACCGAAAAGGCGGTGTCTGTTATTGGGTTGTCGAGGGGCCGGTCTTCTGCGAAATGTATTGCGCGGCTCGCCGCTTTAAGGGGAAAAGTGCCTCGTCTATTAGGGGGGACTATGTCGTTCTCTGGGGTTTGGAACTTCGGGGTTTCGTCGGCAGGTAGGGTCAGGGAAACCGAACTACCACCCGGGTCAGCCCCTTCCATAACCTCGGATGGCCCTTTGGCCTTGGATGTAGATATTGCGTACTGTCCCTCTAATTCCGCGAGGCGGGTTCATATTGTGTTCGGAAATTCGCCGGACGAAACAAGACTCGCGAAATTCTTCCGAGAGTCCTCGACTTTCCCGTCGGCGTCGATGCCGAAGTCTGCGGCAAACGCCCCTACATGTCTTTGAAGGGAGTAAATCCAGCGGACGCCCACTCCAGGATTCTTAATTTTTAACCCCTTGTCGTACTCACCACCCTCTTGTTCAGGACCATTCAGCATCTCGAGAATTTTAGGCTCTCAACTGCGGGGCGGGAAGTGTTGACTCGCCGATGTTTTGAAAGTTTCTACTATTTACACGCCCGTTTTAACCGAACCGTATACTGTCATCACGAAAGTTCCACCCGTACACTCTCCTTTCCATAGATTTGTGAGTCTTTAGGCCACTTAGATGTTACCCTTAATTGTCTCAGATGTCCCTGCTCTGGCGCCAACTTATACGGAAGCTTCGAGGCCGGGGTATATATCTCAGTCGCGCCTAGGGTCTTTTACAAGTAAATGTGTAAAGAAAGTCTGAGACACCTGAGGGATAAGGATCTCGGAATGTAATATACAGAGATATATTAAATAATGAAAGAATGTACGATCTCACCAGCTTATTCCTGGTTCTGGCGCGTCCGCTTCTGGTCAGGAAGGGATCCTCGTCCTAGATTTAAATACTTTAGGGAATCGCGCGGGATAGAATGCTCGTCTCCGTCTAGCTGACTACATGCAAAAGAGCGGGACGGAATCCACGTCTCTGTTCAACTAGTTACGGACAAAAGAGCGGGCAGGAATCCACGTCTCCGTTTAGCTAGCCACGGGCAAAAGAGCGGGAAGGTATCCAAGTCTCTGTTTAGTTAACTACGGGCGAAAGAGCTGGAAGTAATCCACGACTCGGATAAATTAATTAATAACAATGGACCGGGAAGGAATCCGCGTCTCCGCTTAGTTAATTACGTGTTAGTAAAGCGGGAAGGGATCCGCGTCTCCAGGGGGACCAAGGAACCTAAAGGGTCAGAAAACTAAACACAAACGACGCCGAATTTTATTCAATCCAATTTATTACTTTGTCTGTTCTTTTCATTCACTTTCCTTATGGGCCTCGTTGCACCGCTGTTCTCCTTTCGCCTTATCTTCCTTATTTTCACTTACTTCAACGATGCCTTCCACTTTAATTCCCCTCGTTTATTTTCTTTCTCTTCCTTTTCTCCACGTGTCTTAATTTCCTCTCCGTTCATCCGCGCACGTCCGATCGTGACAAGCGCTCTCGATTCGATCCCCATTTTTAGCGGTGACGCCCGCTACTTCGAATTTCCGTGTGGGATTTTTTAGCCCCTTTCTGGCTCGCTACGCGTTATGGCAAAAAAGATCGCGTGCCCTTAGGGATGAGTTGTTTGCCGCAACAAATGGCCGTTGGGTTTGAAATTATATTAGTAGACACAAACGACCGTTGCGATTGAACTTAAATTGTTTATTGGCGTTCCTCGCATGTTTAATATTGATATCGTGACTATTCAAATGTGACGTAGGGGACACGTCACAAGACTATTAAGAATCTTCCCTTGCCAACTTCCAAGACGACGTATCTATACCTGCCATAACATCTAACACCACCAGAAAAAGGCTCAGATATACACGCTGAATATGCAATTGTTGACAGTGGTGAGGTCTCTTTACAGGATTTTGGGTAATTTCCGGCTCCTATTTTTGACAATTGCAGCGGTAACGGTAACGGTAACGGTAACGGTAACGGTAACGGTAACGGTAACGGTAACGGTAACGGTAACGGTAACGGTAACGGTAACGGTAACGGTAACGGTAACGGTAACGGTAACGGTAACGGTAACGGTAACGGTAACGGTAACGGTAACGGTAACGGTAACGGTAACGGTAACGGTAACGGTAACGGTAACGGTAACGGTAACGGTAACGGTAACGGTAACGGTAACGGTAACGGTAACGGTAACGGTAACGGTAACGGTAACGGTAACGGTAACGGTAACGGTAACGGTAACGGTAACGGTAACGGTAACGGTAACGGTAACGGTAACGGTAACGGTAACGGTAACGGTAACGGTAACGGTAACGGTAACGGTAACGGTAACGGTAACGGTAACGGTAACGGTAACGGTAACGGTAACGGTAACGGTAACGGTAACGGTAACGGTAACGGTAACGGTAACGGTAACGGTAACGGTAACGGTAACGGTAACGGTAACGGTAACGGTAACGGTAACGGTAACGGTAACGGTAACGGTAACGGTAACGGTAACGGTAACGGTAACGGTAACGGTAACGGTAACGG
The DNA here is from genome assembly GCA_037044535.1 of Lordiphosa magnipectinata. Classification (NCBI taxonomy): domain Eukaryota; kingdom Metazoa; phylum Arthropoda; class Insecta; order Diptera; family Drosophilidae; genus Lordiphosa; species Lordiphosa magnipectinata. The sequence continues at coordinate 132,519 of JBAMBO010001684.1, read as the reverse complement.
TAACGGTAACGGTAACGGTAACGGTAACGGTAACGGTAACGGTAACGGTAACGGTAACGGTAACGGTAACGGTAACGGTAACGGTAACGGTAACGGTAACGGTAACGGTAACGGTAACGGTAACGGTAACGGTAACGGTAACGGTAACGGTAACGGTAACGGTAACGGTAACGGTAACGGTAACGGTAACGGTAACGGTAACGGTAACGGTAACGGTAACGGTAACGGCATCGGGCTCCCGTTTCCAGGCATTATTTGTGAGACCTACGGCACACAAAAGGGACAGCTGGATTCAGAACGACGCACTCTGTGCCGGTCCAGTCGAGACTACCACAAAGAGGCCAAGTCGAGGCATCAGGACCTGGTTAAAGAAATCTTCCGGTGGACACATTGGATGCAAATTCTCACTTATTTTCGGCGAAAGCAGTGGAAAGTCGCGAAAATAAGAAAGTGTCGCCTGAGTGAAAACGTGTGTGAAGCACCATTACAACAAAACTAAAGATGGTACCAGACAGCTGTTTAGTACCCGTAACCGCAGTTAGTTCTTAAGATTTACAACAATCGAAGGGGGAGCCACTAAGCGGAGCTTTTACAACACCAATATTCGCTGCATACTTTCAGGCTGATAATTAAATTAAACTCAGCTGCAAAATCAGTTTTTCTCCTGCAGCTCAAGCAACGCAAACGCGAAAGCTCGACAGCTCAGCTCAGGATATGCCCGTAGGAATGACGATCCAGGATCTGACAAGTGTTATGTCAAATCTATTGGACCTAAAACTAAAGGATCTACCGATCAATTCCGACCTGGAGAATATTAAGCAGGATTTAAAAGGGGATATTGGCACGCTTTCACTACAGGTCAGACAACTTGCAGATGAAAATGAACAACTGAGGAATAAAGTAAATGGTTTGCGGGCAGACAGAGAAGAGGATAAAAAAATATTTAGCAATGTGTTGGAGCAGCAAAAAGGAAAAACGTAATAATCAAGGGATTTATAATGTTCCATGTCTTATTAAGCAGTAACGGCTGCATTGCATGCACTAATTAAACTATATTTCTATCAAAACACATGATCTTTCCATGTCCCGGCGCATCTGGTGTCAGTTGATACACACCTTGGATCAATCATCACTCTCGAAATATAAGACTGAAGTGTAGGCTTAAGTCGGGTGGGACTTCTCGGCTATCGACTAGCAAACAGCTTGTGGGGGGGTTTTTTTACTATCCACACTCAGCACCCACACTACATAAATACTAAGTCCCCAGCACATTTCATATTGCAAAACTAAAATAAGAAAACACGGATAGATTACAGATAGTTCACATCACACACCAATTCACACTACATATGGCATTGTAGCGTCACATCTTTACCCTCCCTACCAATTGAATTTAAAATTGTGAATATATGTAAAGAAAATCCCATGATTAGTTACGACATCCTATTTACCCCTTCTACAATACAAGGAAAAAAGTTTTAGTTTACCAAAACATTATAATTATATTTTATTCTTCGTAAATTTCAATCAAAGTGTAAATCATAATTGACAAATTCATTCTCACTCTAATACTTTTTATTAACGCTGGCGAAACAGCTAAACTGATCTTAAAACAACAAGAAAGAAAGTCGGTCAAGCCCGACTATAACATACTCTGCACCCTTAATGTCGCAGCTCGCATTTGGTCACGAGTCAAACGGCCAGTTAATACACAACGAACAACGCAGTGCGCTCTTTAAGTCTCTCTCTCTCTCTCTGTCTCTCTCTCTTCTGCTGAACGCAAAGCTCAGGTTATGGGTGGGGTGGGTGGGGGGTGTTAGCTGACCGTTTTTTGCTCATAACTTGAGTATCGTTCATCCGATCTTTATCATTCCTTCAGCAAATCGATAAATAATTTTGAGTACTAGATATCTCTAGAAAGTACGAACCATCTATCATCCAAACTGTAGGAGATATGACGTTTTTTCCAAACTGCGGGGGCGCGAGATGGCGTGGCAAAAATTTAAAATAAACTTGATCTGCCTGCAAGTATAAGAAATATATGTCCCATACATGTCAAACCTTTATCTCTTACCATCTCTGAGATCTCTTCGTTCATACGGACGGACGGACAGACGGACAGACAGACAGACGGACAGACAGACAGACGGACAGACGGACATGGCTATATCGACTCGGCTGTTGATGCTGATCAAGAATATATATACTTTATGGGGTCGGAAATGATTCCTTCTCCCTGTTACATACTTTTGCACAAACTTAATATACTCTATGTACCTTCGGTACAGAGTATAAAAATACTTTCAATACTTCACTGACTCAAAATGTTCATACGCGACGACACAGTATCATTTCGTTTTTGATTAAGGGTTAATACTTATATCTGTATATGAAAAATTAAAACTAACTAACTAACTAAAAGTTATCTAATATAAGGAATACGGAATAATATAAGGAATAACATTACTGTTTAGCTTTGGGTTTTCATGACTTCAATTGTGCCCAAACAAAAGAAAAAGTTTGCATAATAGTGTATAAAAAAAATGTAATAAGCTGATCTAGCTTAGGTGTGCAAATTATATTTAGTTGCTGTTTTCGGTAACAAAGATGATGCGACCGATGGTGCACGTGTGGAATATGCTGAGTTGATTATTAAATTCATTTATTTGACAAGCATCGTCTGTGTGTTGTCAGTACCAAAATCAAACTGATCTCAAAGCTTCTTAAACCTAAAGCTTAACCCTATTCCCCTCTCTGCTGGCGACATCGGCTGCAGTCGTCGTTCAATGGAAGACTGACATTGCCTCTCTTGCAAGGTCAGATTCCGACTTCTGCTGGAGACTGGCTTTAGCGGTGGCGACGGAGTTAGTGGCCATGGACAACTTTGTCAGCATTTGGTTGTGATCTGCAGAAAGCGCTGCCAACAGCATTATAGGAACTCCCCTGCAGAATTCAAACAATACGGATGTGCACCTCTCATTAGCTGCCATAGCCTCCTTGTTATTAAGCTATGATGTTGATGATCTGGATGGTAATGCCAATATGGGATAGATGGACCTGCTTAATACTATAGAATGATTGATTACACAATTTATGTTGGATAGTCTTAAAGCTGGATACAGTGCTTTGTGTGCTCTAATATTCGCAATTTGCATGCTCAAGCGTTGTGAATTCTTTGTTTCAGGGATTGCTTAATTTTCCAAATATTTACTGATGGCTCTCGATTCAAAATTTTCTGGACATTGAATTTTAATTTTTTTTTTTTAAAAGCCATAAAAATATTATGTTGTGATGTGTTTCTTCTCTCCAGTCACTTATTTCTCATGTCTCGGAATGCCCGTTATTTAATATTGTCCTTATGGACCACCCTCCCCTTTATAAGAACTGTTGTGCCCATGTCAGCTTTAACTATATGTTCTTCACAGAGAGAGGTTAACTTGTTTCCCAATCGTTTATTGGACTTCACCAAAACTTTTTCTCCAATTTTGAAAACCCTTTTCTGCCTCGAAATTTTGCCTCTCTCCAGTTGGACTTCTTGGGCCTTATGAACCCTATCTCTTATCTCTTCCTTAAATTCAGAAGAAGCAGCCTGAATTACCTCTATTGTTTTTTTCTTTGTGACCGAGTGAATCGAGCGGTTGTATTCTACCGTGGCTAGCAAAATAAGATCAACTGTGTCCTTGATTTTCCTTTCCAATTTAAGGCATCTTGCAATTTCAGATAAAGTGCCATGAAAGCGCTCAACTTGCCCGTTGGACGTACTATGGAGGGGGGGTGCACTTACAACATTCACGTCGAAAAGGTTTTTCAACATAGATGTTATGGTTTCCGACTTAAATGAAGCCTCATTATCGCAAAATATGGTCTTCGTTTCATAAAAGATGTTGACTAGCTGCATTATTGGTACCTTAACATCCACGATTGTTCTGGACAATATCGGTTGAACCACCGCAAATTTCGAAAATTTGTCAATGCAGGTCAGAAAATAATTTTTATCTGTTGAAAAAATATTAAAATGTAGTAGTTCTCCTGAATACGAAGGGATTGGAGTTATGCCGAGCTCCTGCCTTCTAGGGTGTCTGTCATATTTCGATTTGGCACAAATCTTGCGACCTCGTTAGTCAATTTTGTCATTTTAGGGAAATAATAGTCGCACAGGATTTGCTTCACATTTTCCTGGGCAGCCTTATGTGCACGATTATGTTCGATGGTCACAATCTCTTTTTGCTCACTTTTGTCAAAGATATCGGATACAAAGTTTTTACAGTGCCAGAATTTTGTTGTGGGGAACGATTGGACCAAATCATGCTGCATGCGGGCTAGTACCGGTAATTCAAAAAATATTGCATTTACCAAGTTAGGGTTTATTTTATTCTTGACAATCTGAACAAGAGATTCTCATTCGACAAAATGAATTTCGTGGCGAGTTTTTTCATTGAATAAAATAAAATTTCGTGTCAGAGGGAATGGTTTCTGCTCAATAACCAACTGATTCCTTTAACAATTTAAGGGTGTCTCAGTGGTCTCAATCGTGTACGTCAGTGAATCTTCACTGTGTATTGTGGCACAATCGGACTCTGGTACAGCATCGAGAGCATGAATGTTTTGCCTAGATAGGGCATCCGCTACATGGCTCTCTCTTCCGGGCTTATACAAAATGTTTGCACCATATTCGTCCACAAATGATTTCCAGCGTCTTAACTTTGCATTCGGATTGCGATCCGACACAGCACCAGTGAGAGGTTAGTGATCTGTGTAGATATTCAACCCTCTTGCCCCGTACAGATACTGACGTAAATTTTGAAAGGCTCAAACTATTGCCAAGAGCTCTCTCTCATTTGTGGCGTAATGAACCTCTCTTTCTTTTAATGTTCTGGAAATCATTGTGATTGGTCTCCCACCCTGCGATAGTACCGCTCCTATGCCGTGGGATGAAGCATCTGTCGTCAAATCAAATGGCTTCTTAAAATCGGGATAGAGCAACATAACATCTTCGGATGCCAATATGTTCCTAAGCCTGTAGAAGGCATGAAGTTGATTCTCGTTCAGCTTGATATTGATCTTTTTAGATCGATGTTTGCTTACTTTTCCGTTCTCCCCTTTTAAAATATCCGACAATGGTCTAGCTATCGATGCAAAATCCTTTACGAAACATCTATAGTAACTTGCTAGTCCCAGAAAAGATTGATGTGCAAACAGATTTGTGGGCTCTACATATTCCTGTATTGCTTTTACCTTCTGAGGGTTCGTTCTCAAACCACCTCTTGAGACTATAAAGCCAAGATATTCCACACCAGAATTGGGACTTTTCCTTCGACACCTTCATATTTGCATCAAGGAGTCGCTTTAACACCCAATCAATGTGCTTGATATGTTCAGATTCATTATCAGAAAAGATAATAACATCGTCTACATAAACAAAACAAAACTTGCCTATCTGTTCGCGGAGGATGTCATCTATTGCTCTCTGGAAAATGCTTGGAGCATTTTTAAGTCCGAACGGCAGTCGGCAAAACTCATATTTTCCACCATTTACAGAGAAAGCTGTCCTTTCACGATCTTGCTCAGCAAGAATATTTTGATGAAACCCTGATTTCAAGTCGAGGGTTGTAAAACATCTTGCCTTTCCCAAATTTGACAAATCATTGAGATGCTTGGCATTGGGTATCTGTCAGCAATGGTATTTTCATTCAGCTTCCGGAAGTCTACTACCATTCGTCTCAGTTGTATACCCAATTCATCTATGCCCTTTTTGTCAACAACCCAGATGGGGTTATTGTAGGGTGATTTCGATGGCCTGATAATGCCATTCTTCAGCAGATCATGAACCTCCTGGAACTACATCCTGCAAGCCCTGCATTGGCTTAATGTAGTTCTTCGCTGACCCCGTATCAATTAAGCTTTTTACTTTTTTCCCTGCAATGTTCCGTTCGATGAACGGAAGCAGGGACCTGCCACTAAAAAATTTATGCTATCGGACATATAGCCAGCCCCGTTATGCTGATCATTCTCGGCAATTGCTGCAGCTGCTGCAGCATTATACGCAGCGATTTCCTGATCGGCTGTGGCCTGGGCCAAAAGGTTGCCATCCCTTTGCCTTCTTTGACCAGTCATTCTATCTGAGGTGTTTTGTATTTTTATAGCAAATCCTCGGTTCGAGGTCTCTGCGAAACCTTGTTTCTGATTGACAGTTTGCTGCTTCCACTTTGATGATGTGGGGTCCACGTCCATATGCTCCACCTGCTCGGTTTCTTGAGTACCAGATCTCGGAGCGTCAACTCTTGGAGGCCCCACCTGTCCATTATTGAAATAGAGGTTCTTACCATGTCCATTCTGAGGTAATCTTTTATTTTCCTGAAAATTTTGGTTTTGGCGACTGGTTTGGTTTAGTCGCTGATTCTCTAACCTGTGAGCTATATCCTCAAGATTCTTAGCATATGATGCTGCAAAAGCATATCGATCGTGATTTGATTCCACCTCTTGGGCCAATGCTAAAGCGGAAGGTAAATCACGTGGTTGAGCTGCAAACAGAACATCCGTAAGGTTCCTCCTAAGGCCCGAGATAAATACTCGGAGTGCATCTTCCCTGTATTTTTCATTCATACACCGTGCCCTGGTCGCATCGTAGGACATAGTGGTCTTATTGGTGAGAAGAGTTAGTTTTCTTACCACTTCATCATAATAGTCCAGAAGCGTCGATGTACCCTACCGGAGACAGGACAACTCCTGCTCTAGTGTGAAGGGGACGTTTGTCCGCGTACGTGAAGTCTAATCTATTGATAATTGCCCTAAAGTTTAAGACCGTATTATATGAAGCTAGGACAGCATCGGCTGGCCCGGTAATCTTGTTTCTAATTATTGCGACCGCTTGATATTGTCTTGAGCTGCCATTGTATGACTCAAATATTTTATAAGCGGCATGTGCCGCTTGCCGCCAGGAAACGTATGCTTCCTGTGAGGCATTGAAGATCGGTAGATACTTAACAGCGTCAAGAGACTCACAGCTTGAACCATCGATTGCTATTTCCTCAATAGGGTCAATCTCGGGTGCAGCCAGCGAAGTGTTGCTTAACTGGATTGATAGCTGCTTTAGTTTCTTATTGATTTCTTTTCTCTGAAGAAGTAGTGTCTCATATATTGCGGTCCCTACCTGCCTTATAATATTACTATGCACTTCCAGTGCAGCTGCCAATTTTGCATCAATCAGATTCTGCACGCTTACAGAGTCGTGGTCTCTATTTTTTGCCAGCGCAGCTTCCATTAAATTCTTAACATCTTCTGCTTCCATTTTTTGTTTTTTCCGATTCACTTTTACCAAATTTAACCCCGCACAAAGCTCTGCTAGTTCACTGTCAATGTCTGCGTCTTCGTTAGTGGTCATTAGAGACAAAAAGTGCTGCAGAATACATCAAAAAGCTTTTTTAGAGTCATGTAAAGTTCATTTCAATTTATAAAATGATTTTTATTAACATTTTGTTTTTTATCGTTTTCTTTCCTAAAAAATTAAATTCAGCCCAGTGTGCTTTATTTTATACCACGTGGCCGCGGATTTCAAACTAAATTCTGATTAACTAAAAGAGCTTTTTTCGATTTAGGTGCCTGTTCCCATAACATACAATGCTTGAACATGCAAATTACTTACATTTTTGTGGGAAACTGCCTTATTATATCTGCTACTGAAGTCAATCGCTGCACTTTTCTGGAAACCTCTTTCGCTGTCCAAGTGACTACTGCTGGCTTGGTGATTGCGCTGCCCGAAGAGCTTCTCCCGCGGCTCCGGTGACAATTTTATGATAATTTGTTTGGTTTACCGCTGGCTTTTATTTTGGGATATATTTATAGCTGTTTAGAGTTTGTTCTTTGATTTCGTCTTTCAGCTTGTGCTTTTTGAAACTGTTCCGCGTTTGGTTCTTCAGTTTTCCTCTCATACTTTGTTTCACGATTTGCTTTTCAATTCAAATCTCGCACCATGTGGCTTGTGCGAATTTTTTGGTTTGTTATACTATTATAACTTTTTGTCTTTGGTCGTGGATTCCAAATTGTTGGGCGCCAATTATATTTAGTTGCTGTTTTCGGTAACAAAGATGATGCGACCGATGGTGCACGTGTGGAATAGGCTGAGTTGATTATTAAATTCATTTATTTGACAAGCATTGTCTGTGTGTTGTCAGTACCAAAATCAAACTGATCTCAATGCTTCTTAAACCTAAAGCTTAACCCTATTCCCCTCTTTGCTGGCGACATCGGCTGCAGTCGTCGTTCAATGGAAGGCTGACATTGCCTCTCTTGCAAGGTCAGATTCCGACTTCTGCTGGAGACTGGCTTTAGCGGTGGCGACGGAGTTAGTGGCCGTGGACAACTTTGTCAGAATTTGGCCAGAAACAAATGCGCAGTGTCCAATTTTACTAAATTTGTTAACGTCCTACGTTAACTTGCACACACTTGCAGCAAACATACAACAACACTAAAACACAAAAAACATATATTTCATTCTTGACCAAAGCATTTGAATTGGCCTTAGAATTTGCTTTTACTTTGCGTTAATTCATTCTTCACTTTCCAATTTGATTCAAATAGCTTTAAATAATTATCAAGACAAGTCTAATTCACAAAATTCCCATACGGCCGTATGTCAAAGATAGCGCTATGTAAAACCAATTATACTCCATAAGCTGATCTTAGCCTCTGATGTACGTACGCATGTAGATCACACAACACCAAACGGTGCAAAATCACTCACCCATCCGTAGATATCTCCGAAGGCCTCCGTAGTTCTCCAGATGTCGACGATGCTGCGCAAATTAAAGATGTAAATTCATTGTCTTGGTTTGGAATTGAACGAGGTAAAATTAGTTGTTGTTGTTGTCAGCTTGTGTCGATTTTGTACTAAGGCCCCTCTAAATTTCCTATCCGTATGCTAGCATATATGTTTCGAAAACAGCACCCGCGTCTCCAACACCATTCAGCAAACGACACCAAGCGCTGTGCCATGCAAACCAGCTAGCACTTCGACAAGTGTTGGTCCAATGGGCTCTGAGGTTGACTTAGCTTCTTTAAACCAGAAGGTGGCGATTATTTTATGACGTCGTAGGGTTCAAGTTGGCAGTACGAAGCAACATAATACAGGGTGACGGGTTTTGAATGGCTTGGCAGTGTCTTAGTCCAGCCACACCATCAAGGTTGTTAGTGGACTCACTTGGCTGAGTGTGCACAGTCACCAAGACGATCTTTGGCGTCCCCCAAGCCGATGCAGCCACTTGAAAACGTTTAAGCCCTTGTAGGGCCTGCTGCCTCCAAATGTCTCGTCTGCCACTTTCTCACGCCCCTGGTGTTCGCTTGAACTGCTAAAGAAAATTAATGAAATTATTCCTCTGTACCATTCTCAATGCCTCTAAGTCTTTTACCAGACTAGATTTTTGAATGGATTCACAAACCATATAAGCGCATCTTGTTCGCCGCCAATTTCCAAGCACTTTCTACACAACGAAGACAATGTTGGGATTAATGAGCAAAAATTTATTACTAATTCTCGTACATACATCACCAATAATATCCAGATCTTGCGGAAAGACTCAAATACAAGCTTTTACGCTTAACCTCAAGGCTAAAGCTGTGAGGATGGCTAAGATTATGCCGGATTTAAATGTACGTCTTTATTTGCGCGAGCTTAAATTTTTCTATTTATACGCAGCTTTATACGAGCGTCAGTTCTCGCTTGCACGAAAGAAAAGAATGCTGCTGAGTAGGTATGCAATAGAGGATAAGTCAATCGCAAGAGCTCGAATCGAGCAGTCGTTATCGATCATCATCGATAACTTTCAGGGATGTCCCTCTCGGTTCAGCTCACACTTCCCTCACAACTAACTCAGTTTACATTACTGACAGCCACTAAATAAGTTTAATTTTGCAACTCATAGATTTTTATTTCCAGACACAATAATTGTATATAACACCACAGGATATTTCTAAAAGTCACCTTTAGAGAAGTAGCCTGAAAGAAGTGCAGTTACTGCTTTATGTCTTTCGCGTGGTATGTTCCAATCAGTTTCCCTTGAAGGTCTTCCAATACGTAGTGACTGTTCCCTAACCTATCTCTTATACAGAATTTCAGCCACGAATTGCTCAACTTGGCGTTAAAGTTTTTGGAAAAGTGACTTTGCGAAAAGTTACGTCTAAAGACTTCCTGACCTTATTTAAACTGAATATCTCTAGTTCGCAAATTGTAGTTTTGAGCACTCTGTTCATAAGCTTTTGATATATTCTGTCTCAACTCTTTTCTTAACACTTGAAGTTGGTCATCACGATGTAAAACATTTTCTGATTCATCCAGCAGACCAATCTTACGTATAAGGTCATAATGTGACCCATGGGTCAGCATGTCAAACCCATAAAGTGCATGAAAAGGTGAACATTTAATACTCTGATGATGAGAATTTCGGAGCGCACAGCTTATTCCATGAATGTGTACATCCCACTCAGTCTGATCTTCTTTTGCATAAGATCTTATGGCAGATACAACTGAACGGTTCACTCTCTGACGCGTTCGATTGTGGTGAATACAGAGCTGTATAACGGTGTTTGATACCAAGTGCCGTCAGCCAGGCATTAATCTTTTTAGCTTTAAACTGCGATCCATTATCGCTTACAAATTTTTCCGGAACTCCGTAAACAAAGAAGATCTGATTTTGCAAGAACTCCTGTATAATTTCAGACGTGAATTTCTTTAGTGGATATAGCCAATGGTATTTCGATAGGTGATCTAGCACTATCAGTAAACTAATATGTCCGTTTTTGCTTCTTGGATATGGGCCAAGAATATCCACGTACAAATACTGAAATAGTCGTACTGACACTGATGGCTTTCCCATAGGAGGCTTAAGTGTAACATTCGGAGCTTTTGTCGACTTACAAACTTCACATGCTTAATACACATCTTAAAACATGGTGAATTTAAGACAACTTCTGGACTGATATCTTCGACTGCAGCTATCCGAATACATCCGCGACAGTGCATCCGGAACCTTTTTATCCAATCCTCTGCGATGACTAACTGTAAATTTATGGCCTTGGAGCCGCATAGCCCATCTGGCTAATCTTCCTTTCAGACTTTGTTGCTTCATAAGCCATACTAGGCTAGCATGATCTGTAATGACTTCAAACTCTTGAAGTTCTAAATAACACCTAAATTTCTCTACAGCTTGACGAGCTGCTAGGCATTCCCTCTCTGTAACGCTATAGTTTCTCTGCGCAGTATTAAGCTTCTTCGACATGAAGGCTACTGGCGTTTCCTCTCCTTCGGATGATACCTCAACTAAGACAGCCCCGATCCCGAAGTCGCTAGCATCACAATGCACGAAAAACTTTTTCTGAAAGTAGGGGTTCTGCAGAACAGGTGCAGATGTTAACACTCTTTTAAGGCTATCAAATGATAGCTGAGCTGCCTCTGTTCAAACGAACTTCTTTTCTGTTGAGTCAGTTCAGTAATGGGAAATACGAGGTCTGAGAAATTTTCCACAAATCGGCGATACCACACCACTAGACCAAGAAAACTTCTTGCTTGCCTTAGTGTCTTAGTTGCTGGCCACTCAATGATCGCATCAATCTTCTTCGGATCGGGTGATATCCCTCCGTTTCCGATGATATACCCTAAATACTCTACTTGCGTCACAGAAAACTTGCTCTTCGCAATGTTAATTGTCAAGTTTGCTTGACGAAACTGCTCAGTTAAACGCATTAAAATCGACATGTGCTGGTTAAAATCTTCTGAAATTATGTGTCCGGAGCAGAACGTTTAATTCCTAATTAATTATTTGTAAATGTAAATGCCATGGAGCCCACTGTTTGCTTTGCCAAATATATTCATGTTAAATAGATCAATTTGTACAAAACTTCTTATATGCCCAAAAGCTCTCTCTCGCATTGTTTATCTGAGCGAGCTTTTCTAATGCATTTCTATGCTTTAAAATGTGACGGCGAGAGCAAACAAACTCACTGCAGCTTCAGAGACCAGGCAATAAACATTCAGATTGAATTCGTGACCTTTTTATATTGTTGCTTATAATAGCGTTAAAATTATTAGCGAAGGTGGACATCGGCTCCCCTCTAAACATTTGGTGACCCTCGAACGTGATCTGAAGTTGCAAGTCGGTTCGGTTAATAATTATTTCATATCTTTGAAATAATTTTGCTGTTTGATCACAAGTTGGTGACAAGCACATAAACACACATACTCAAACATTCGCATACACACGTACGGAAACGGTTTCACTTGCCCTTTCGTTTTGCTTTTCGTGCGGGTGCAACAACCACATATGTGCAATATATAAACGGATTAACTGCACACAAAAACCGCTGACCTAACCAAGCTTCATCTGTGGCTTGGCGAGCATATACAGGGTGATTTTTTGTGTTGTCAAATAAATATATCTTTGCCATCCTGTGCAGTGGCGTATACGCACAAGCACATACATACCATAATATATATAAAGCAAAATAAAACCCGCATTTGACTTAACAGGCGCGCAAAGAGCAGGGTGTCTTATTTTGTTGGCCCACAAGTGCATTTCAGAGAAATACTTTTTTATCTCGTCTTTGCTGTGATGAAAACTCAACATGGCTGACACCCAAGAGTTTTGCAGTGCTAAAGCGGACTCAGTTAAGCGACAATTAAACGCTGTAAATGACTTCTACGATGCCAGACCAGTGGCAAGTTTTAATGAGCCAGAACTTGTGGTGCACATTGAATTTCTGGAAAATTTAAAATAAGTTTTCGATGCTGCGCAGACAAGTCTGGAGAAGATGAACCTAAAGGATCAAACCTCGGACTCGCGCTCCACCTTTGATTAGTTGTACATTGAGGTTAAGTCGAAATTGGTTCGCGAACTTGGAGTATCGCGTGGTGCAAGCAGTGCAAACTCCACCACAGTTCGGTATTCCATTGAAAGCTGCGAGCATAGCTTTTGAATGCGAAAATCAAGGTTGCCTGAGCTGCACATTCCCAAATTCATCGGGGCGTATATGGATTGCCGGACTTTTACGCCATTTTCTCTACTGTTGTAAAAAAAGATGCTGACATGCCTAATAAAGAAAAATTCCAGCTCCTTCGGAGGAGTTTGGATGGAGTCGCCTTGGAAACGCTTCGATCTTTGGAGCCATCAGAGGACAACTTTGCTAAGGCTTTGAATTTATTGAAAAATTGATTCGATAATAAATTACTCCATTTTCATGCACACGTTAAGGCGATTTTCGGGCTAAAGAAAGTTGACAAGGGCTCTGCTGTAAGCTTGCGTCATCTTAGCGATAAAATGAATTCACATCTTCACGCAATGAATTCACTGGCTGAACCGCAGCAGATATTGGATGGACTCCTGATTCACAGCGCGGGACAAAAACTGGATGAGAAGACCAAAGAGCGATGGGAAGTGAGCTTGTCCACTACCGAGTTGCCAACCTGGATTTCGATGGCTTCATTCTTGGAGAAGAGATGCAGGACTATCGAAAATGTGGAAAATGCTAGGGTAACCCAAATATCAAGCCACCATGTGGCAAAAGCATCTTACAAGACTAACAAAAGTACTCTTATTGCATCATCATCTAACACAAGTTTATTTATCATAAGCTCATTATGCTTTTTTTGCGATTCAGCAGACCATTACATTTCAAAATGCCCTCGTTTTCTAAATCTGTCTCCAAATTTGCGATATAAAGCAGCAAAGAAAATGCATCTTTGTTTAAACTGCTTGCGCAAAGGGCATAGTCTTCAGCAATGTAGGTCAGATCATTGTAGACAGTACCAAGCAAAGCATCATTCTCTTTTGCACATGCCTTGGAATCCAACTACGAACGCTTTATTATCAAATACTTCTCAAGGCAATCATCATCATACATCGACTTCGCTCATATCCAATTCTCTGCCAAGCCCTCAACTTAAAGCCTCGAATATCATGCCTGAAGATTACGTGCTGCTTGCAACGGCTCTTGTCTTGATCCAACATAGCAATGGAGCTTTGATACCATGCCGTGCTGTACTCGATTCGGGATCTCAGCTCAATTTTCTCACTTCTTGTCTTGCAAATCAACTTCAGCTCAAAATTCGATATTCGCATATATCGATTTATGGTATTGGAGAGTCTTCTCTAGATTCTGATAAGTCAGTTGATATTTTCGTGCAGTCACAGGATGCAAGCTATGGTGCAGAATTTGCAGCTGTAGTGACGCAGACTATCACTGATTATCAGCCGCAATACGATTTTAATGCTGATGGTTGGAAAATCCCTAACAACATCGTTCTTGCTGACCCTAAATTCTCCAAGTCGCAACGTATAGATCTGTTTATCGGGCCGGTTTATTTTTCGACTTAATCTGCATTGGGAAAACTCGTTTAGAGGGCAGCACATTAATCCTCTAATAAACAAAGCTCGGCTGGAGAGTCTCTGGAAGTCTTGCTTATTCAAAGTCGAGTAATTCGTCGTTGGTCGCTCTCGTCAAAACTCCAACACAATCAGAAGAGGACATTTCATTAACAGAAATCGTTAAGCTCTTCTGAAAAATTGAAAATTGCTATGCCACAACATCTTCCATCTGAAGAGGACGAGTGTAAAAATTGTTCACAATAGTTTTTATGAAATTCACTTTTAATGTGTTTTAATGTGTTTGTGGATAGTTGTTGACATATGTACAATTCTATATTTTAATTACGATTTTAATTGAGCTTTATTTCGATAGTGCGTGCGCTTCTAACTCTTCGACAACGACAACTGACTCTCCTGAGAAGAAGCCAGCGACCTTAAATCTTCTCCTTCCTTTGTGTGCGCGCCAATTGTGGCGTCATTATCGCTCTTCTCCTCCCACTATTCTAACTTAGGACTACATTACACGCTAAGACTTCAACCAATTCATTTTAATTTCATTTCCTAACTTATCCTACTTAACTACGGAATTTGCCAACACCGGCCCCTTTGAAGGAATATCGTCCTTCAACAATTTGGCAGTGGAGCCAGGCGATGAATGGAACGTTTGTAGGTCCCATTATTGGTCTTGAGATCGACCACTCTGACCTTCCCATCCGTGCCGTGCCGTACGACTTGTACGGTGGCTTACCACGGATGCGAAACGTTGTGCTAATGGGGCCACAAAAATCGACGCCACAGATTGTAAATGGGCGGAGAGCTTGGAGTCGGTCTGCTGGAAGATTGCCCATAATCTGCTTAAGCAACATTTTTGCATCTGAAACAAGAGATGTACGAACGCACTATTCGGGAACATAATGCTTTTGCGTTCACCACCCATATACGATCCCTAACGACTCCTTCTAGAGCTCGAGGACCAGCATGATAATTCGTCATTTGCAAATGCGACACGTAGGCTTTTATAAACTGCGAGTTCTTCGAAAGCAACAACGGAAATTTGGCTTCATACGGGATAAGATCATTTAACAACCTGCCCCCCACTCTCAATAACGAAAACGAACACCAGTCTTCTTTATATTCTTCCAAAAAAGGACTCAAGCGCTGAAGATTAGGGCTGAGAGTTGACTTTTTCCTCAAAATTGAAATTTCCTCATAGAATTCCTGCATCTGTATGAGTTCGACAATCTTGTTGAATGCAAAGTTTAGCTCACTTGGCTTTATAATCGTATCAGACGGTACATTAAATCCTTTGGCCCTTCTGATGAATCGAAACACCCACACAAATACTCTGAGCAAACGCATATGCGATGAACATCGATCTACCACTTCGAGCAAAGCATTAGTTACTGGCTCAGCCAATAAAGCAACCGCGCTTTTCCTGACTTCTAATGTAGCTAAATGGTCGGGAAGCTCAAAGTAACGGTTTACTGGCGAGCTATCTTCTGGCTGCATCGTTAGGACATGTCTCCAAGAAGCTTCGTCTGAAAAATGTTGGATCTCAGCTACCCGATGCGAAACGAAAGCAGATAGCGAAGAGGGATGTGACTTGACCCAGTGCAGTGTAACTTCGGAATCAGTCCACAGACGACCTTTTCAGTGGGTAGGTTCTAAATTTTCCTGATATGATAGTAAAGATCTGCGAGAAGGTGAACTGCACACAGCTCAAAGCGTGGCAATGTTTGCGTCTTGAGGGGCGCTACCTTCGATTTGGCCGACAGTAATGATACTCTTAAACCTTCTGCAGTACGAGTGCGTACGTAGAGGCAAGCGCCGTACGCTCGCATGGAGGCGTCGGCAAATCTATGAATTTCAATTGGTGACTGCTGATCGGTGTGAACAGATCTTGGGACCTTGATATTTTGCACATATTGCAAGCCCAATTTGAAGGTGTCCCAAACTGTTTTAAGCTGCATTGGAATAGATTCGTCCCAGTCTAGCTTCCGCAGCCATAGCTCTTAAAGGAGTATCTTTGCCTTTATGAGGAGATTAACCAAAAGGCCAAGGGGATCGAACAGTCGAGTAGTCACTGATGAAATGTTTCTTTTGGTCGCTCTGAGAACAAGACAAGAGTCATCCAGTTTAAGCTGAAAAACGTATTCTCTTGGCAACCACATAACCCCGAGAGTCTTAGTTGCGTCTGAGTCAACCTTAGCTAGAGGTATCGCTGTGTCTTCGGACTCCGAAAGCTCTGTGCAGTTGGAAAACCATTTTGCCACTTCAAAACCGGCCATTAGTAGCACTTTCGTAACTTCTTCTCGAAGGTATTGAAGTTCCTTTACGCAACTAGCACCGGCTAGCATGTCATCGACATAAATATGTTTCCGAATAACTTCAGCGGCTATTGGATGCGATGTTTCCATCATCTCTCTCAATCTTGTTAAGCACCGCACTGCCAAAAATTGAGCAGGTGCTGTACCATAAGTAACGGTGTTTAATCGAAAGATCTGCAGGGACTCAGACGGATCTCTTTTTTTCACTATGAGCTGAAAGTTTCTATCTGCTTCGTTAAACATCACCTGGCGGTACATTTTCTTTATGTCAGCCACTGAGAATATTTGTGCAAACAAAAACGAAGCAGCGTCGAATAAAGCTCCTCTTGAATGGTTGGGTCAACCATCAAAGTGTCATTTAGCGCAATCTGAGTGGATGTCCGACTGGACGCATCAAAAAATTCCCGTAATTGAGTAGATGAGCTTTGCGGTCGAAGAACACACTGATGGTGAATGAAGTAGTGTGGTGTATCTGGAATTCTATTGTCGGTTGGCGACATGTGACCCATTGATGCATATTCATTTATAAATTCCAGATACATTTGTCTTAATTTTTCTTCTTTCGACAATCTTCTTTCTAGCGACAAGAAACGACGTTTCGCAACTTCGTTTGACGAGCCAAGTTTTTTAAGATCAGATTTAAATGGGCGGCGTACCTTAAACCGTGGTCGGGCGTGGCGTACCAGTTGTATGCTGGTGCGGGAGGTTGTGGGTTCGATCCCGCCTCGGACCATCTAATAGAAAAAGTCTTTTCTTCTTTTTTTAGAAAAAAGCTTTTACACACCCGATCACCTTCACCAGCTACTGGCGCCAGCTGTAAAGTAACTAGCCATGAAAAAAAAAATTCTCTAACTATTGCCGTTCGGATTCGGCGTTAAACTGTAGGTCCCTTTCTCTTGTGCGAAAATTATAAGCACACACGCCATGAGATTGAGAGAAGCTTGGCCCTGGCCCTCCTAGAGGTGCTGCTTCAGCCAATTTTACTTTTACTTACCTCAAACCGACCTAAAGACGACATTTTCGTATTTTTCACAAAATGCTGTTCACAATTTTGTTGTTCAGGAATATAAACTTTCAATGGTCTCGGCAAATCTTCAATAGACCAAAATTTTGACAGTGTCTTTTCAATAGATTGCAAACATTCTTCCTGGCAATTTAAATTTGTTACTTGTTCTAATATCATTAACGATTTCGTGGTATACTTTCTGGACACGATCCAGCCGAGAACTGTTTTCTGAAGTCTAGGTGACTCAGGGCCCTGTTTTATCTGACCTACTGACAAAAGCTCGAAAAAGGTTTCCGCACCAATCAACATGTCAATTTTTTGCGGTTTATTGAAGAGCGGATCTGCCATCTGTAGGTTTTTGGGTATCCTCCACCCGCTGGTGTTCACCGTAGAATCAGGTTGATAACCAGAAATAGTACGCATGATTCAAAAATCAGATGAAAACTCGCTACCATTAATACGCGACTTCACCAAATTGTGTATTCTCTTCTTAGCTTGAGCGTTGGATTCACCAATGCCCCGCAAGCTCATACACACAGACTCTCTTGACTTGGGAGCCCGAATCTAGCAAAGCTCTTGCTAAAACAATATCGCCATTTTTTTCTTAACATTTACCACTGCTGTGGCAAGAATAACCTTATCCGAAGCTGCCGCATGCATAGCATGCGAAGTGGAAGGCTCCTTTTGAGCAATGGATAGCTGAGAGGGAGGTGGTAACGCAAGGTTCGAGCTAGCGGAATATATGTGGAGCAGCATGTGGTGCGAACGTTTGCAAACGCTACTCTTTCTAGCGTTGCAGTGAGCTACTGTATTTCCGCGGCGCAAACAATTAATACACAGTGGAGCCTTTTTGCAAAGTCAAATCTTTGCTGAACTGAAATAGCTGTGAAAGCCGAACACTTTTCAATAAAATGCTCCAAGGAGTTGCAAAATAGGCAGAGATTTAATTGTTGTTCATTGCTAGCTGCTACAAACGAGTAATTGTTGATGTTTGGAGTTTTCTTTTGAGTATGCTGATCCGATGTCTTTGGTTTGCTTAATTTTTCTGCAACGATATGTTGGTAACGTCGATTCAGCGCAGTTTTACATTCGCTCCACAGAGGGAGCCCTGCATAATCTAACTGCTCTTCCCATTTTCTCTTAGTAACTGAATCGACCTTACCCATAACTAAATGAATCAAAATTGCATTTTTAATTTTCGTATCGTCACCCAAAGATAGAAGCGAACCATATGTGGCAGAAACTGTATCGATCAATGTTCTCAAGGCTGTGCCTGATGGCTGTCCCATTTTAGGGAGATTAAATAATGTTGATATGTTGTCTAAAAATATAAGACAATTATTATCGTACACCCTCTTCAAGCTTGCAATTGCCTTGGCATAATTGTCTTTCGTAACTTGGAAAGCTCGAACTGTGCCTAAATCGTCACCAGACAAACATGAAATTGGGTGATTAAATTTTTCAATGTCGTGTAAAGTATCGTCATTATGAACAAACCTTTCAAATAAACTCATAAAGTTTTTAAATTCACAATGTTTTCCGCTAAATGTTGGAAGAGAGACTGTGGGCAATCGACAACGAGCCTTGTTGCACAGGCATTTTAGCAGTTGACTCGCTTTGGGACTCATCTCTACTATGTCTTCGTGACTTATTTAAAGCCGCTTTAATCATGCCCTTAGTTTTTAAGCAAAGTTCTTCCAACTCCTCCCGAAAATCGTCTTCATGATCTTTCGCTTCAATTTTATTTTGATACCCAGATGCATTTTCAATATGTGTACTGAGAAGCCCCAAGCGACACTCTAACTCTGAAGGAACTAATGATATTGACCCAGCCGTCATAAGACGGTGCGTACGAGATATTGCATTGAAACATACGTCACGCTTTCTACGCAGATCTTCAATCGTATCTTTGCTCATTTTGAATTAACTTATCAACTGAGCAACTAATCGAAGCGAAAACAATAATAAGGTAGCAAACGATGTTTAAATCAAATATATCCAACCCAACAGTGTAGGGTATCACACTCAGACGACCAGCGCTAAGCTATTCAGTTGCAGCGAAACATAACCGCGACAAACGGAACAAACGACAAGAAGACGTCCGACAATGATGCGTCTGTGTGTATATGTATGCGACTTAGCTTGGCAACCGAAATTGAGAGCGAGTTCGAAATATTGCAACGGGATTTTCGAATTTGGCGGGAGAAGCGGGGAATGTACGTAGTTATATGACTGTTTGTATGTATTTGGCTGATGTACAGCTGACAACGAGAGTGGGGGTTGACTGGTAATTTCGATCAACAATTGCAGTTTGGAAATAACTTAACCAAATGCAGAAACAAATTTTGATATGTATTTGTGTGTTAATATAATTAAAGGGCTCGAATTGTATAGATGTGTGTATGGGTGCAAATTTTAATATAAATTTAGTTTTTATTCAAATGCGGTTCACTTGTTGATGAGTGTATTTGTGTATATTAGCAATGTACATGCATATGTATGAAATGTTAGCTCAATGTAAATTCTCACCTATCTACCGTTTTGGTATGTGCCAAAGGTTGAAAGGTGGGCCAATTAGCAGCAAGTATGCTTAAATTTGGCTTTCAACGTTTGCACTAAATACCTGGTGGGCAGAACTACCAGCGCTGACTTTCCTTGATTGTGGAACTTCTTTGGCCATCCTCTGGAAAATTTTGGCCTGTGTAGTCCAGCAAAGGCACAATATTCAGCATCAAGAATCGATGCAGCAAATCCTCCAGCAGCAAGCAACAGCAATTTTAATTATTTTATTTTGTTGTTTTTCACACCGGCCGGCTCGCGTTTAAGACGGTTTGCAGTTATAATCGGCAAACAGTTATAATTGTTGCTTACTGCACTGAGCCACCAAACAAAATCAATTTAAATTTTGTTTTAAATATAATATATCAACAACTTAAGTCAATGCTCGGGCGCTATGTAAAAATTGTTCACAATAGTTTTTATGAAATTCACTTTTAAAGCCTAGTACTGAGGGCGTTCGAATTTTCCTTCAAGAAATTAGCTAGATATTCCTTTTGTGGAATGTAAAAGGCAGTGTGGCCAGATAACCTAAAAAAAAATACCAAAAACCGAAAATAAATAAAATAAGCAGCTGATTTGTACTCAACTAAAATATTTAAATTAAGTGAGGCCCAATACACAACCTGGAGGATGTTGCAATTTCAGCTATTATAATGAAAAAAAAACCCACTTTGCTGTGTCACCCGAATAAAGCTAAAAACGAGAAGGCCAAGCTAACTTCGTCTGTGCCGAAGTTTTTATACCCTTGCAAATGCTGTTTTTGAAATGTCAGAGTCAAAGAACGCTTACATAAAAATCGAACAATTTTTTAACTAAAACCCGGCAGATAAACATCTGATTTCGACCAAATTTGTCGAATCCTTTTGAAAATATATCAAATTAACAATCGCGAAGTTTAAGATAGATTAAATTTAAAACAGAAAAGTTTTTTCTCACTAAGACTCATTTTCCGACCGATGTGTCCTACGGCAACCATAAGATATACTCACCCGATGTCGATCAACTTTTTCAAATTAGTTTGAAAGCGTTTAATATTAAGAACCACCGACTTTAAGAATGATTTACTTGAAAACAAAAAAGTTTTTTTCACTAAGACCCATTTTCCGACCGATCGGTCCTATGGCAGCTATATGTCATAGTCATCCGATTTTGACCAAAATTTGCAAATCTGTTTGAAAGCATAAAATATTAATTATGGCCGAGTTTTGTGACGCTAGCATTGACAACAAAAAAGGTTTTCTTACTAAGACCGATGGTTCCTATGACAGCTATAAGATATAGTCATCCGATCCGGTCGGTTCCGACATATTAGCAGCGTGCAGTAAAAAGAAGACTCTGTGCAAAATTTCAGCTCGATAGCTTTAAAACTGAGGGACTAGTTTGCGTAGTAACAGACGGACAGACAGACGGACGGACAAAGCTCAATCGACTCAGCTCGTCGCCCTGATCAAGAATATATATAGTTTATGGGGTCGGAAATGAATATTTCTATGCGTTGCAAACTTCTGGGCAAAATTATAATACCCTTTGCAAGGGTATAAAAATTGCAGCATCCTACTGCGCTTTCCACAACATGATGCGCACAGGACCTAAAGAAGACGCTTCGACAGCAGACAGCCACCACACACAACAGTCGACCCAGTCCCAAACATGTGCGGAATACAATTAGAAATTTTGTCAACTCAGAGATCCGGTCTGTAACTTGTCAAACTGATGCTGCTGGTGTTACCAATATTCCAATTTTTTAAAATTTTTTATAATATTCTTATCATACAAATTTATAGTATTATACTATTAATTATTTTGATTATTTTATTGTTTATTTTTCTTTGTGAGCCTCTACTGACTCAATCATAGTGGCCACGTCGGAGGGCAAATGGTTTAGCAAAGGGAAGATTGGTCGGGTTAAGTCCTTTTCCTCTTCTTTTTTTCAAAAAATGATTACACCATTCTCAACCACTCATCGGATACTAAGGGCTGTTCCACCATCCGCTTTTCGGTCTGCTTTGCCTGCTGAGAAAAACAATTTGTCAATATCTTCGCATATCCAAATATTTAACTTACATAGGAATATGACGGTAATGTAGAGTTTGTAGAGTGAAACTCTTAAATGTCATCGGAAAACATGTTCTCCTCATTGGGCTGGATTGATATTGCAGAGCTGGTGTCCTTTAATACCGGACTGGGTGTTGCCATTGTTAAATAATTAAATGGGGGATACCGAAAAGACTTAAGGCAGGAAGGCAGGAAAGCCATTTGGTAAGCAAACTGACAATCAACACATTCGATGAATCTTTCTTGCTCCAGCTCAACGCCTCCCGCACTGCCGCTTTTTTGGCTTTACCGCGGTAGTAAAGGAGACTGTCTCAAAGTGAGATCCAAGCGCCTTTACACTCGTCCGCTGAAAAGAAAGAAAGAAATTTAATTTTACTTCCAAGAACAACACTGGCAGCTGAGCTGATACCAAGGAGTAGGAGCCAGCCACACCAAGTAATACTCACCTCCTTTTCCCAACTGGACACCAACCGCTTCCCAAGCACTTTTTGTAAATGGTGCTTTCCATGTGTGATGTCCCACAAACATGCATTTCTTTTCACAGCATCAATTAATGAGTTTTTGACGTCATTATTAAAATTTTGCAGATGATTTTTAGTCTTGCGCTCCATTTTGTTTAGTTCTGCCTTCCATTTCAATTTGACAACTGTCACAAGGAAAAAAGGACTGCACAATATCTCTTGAAGGCATCTCAGTTGTTCGATACAGTCCACACAAGCAATCGATATGGCAACTCTTAAAATTCCTTGTGTGTATTGCTTGGCTTTCTGGGTACCAAACTACAGAACGAAGCAACGAAAAATTCCTTAAGCTTTTTTTTATGGGATTTGACAGCTGAAGGAAAATTCGAACGCCCTTAGTACTAAGCTTAATGTTAAATGTGTTTGTGGACAGTTGTTGACATATGTACAATTCTATATTTTAATTACGATTTTAATTAAGCTTTATTTCGATAGTGCGTGCGCTTCTAACTCTTCGACAACGACAACTGACTCTCCTGAGAAGAAGCCAGCGACCTTAAATCCTCTCCTTCCTTTGTGAGCGCGCCAATTGTGGCGTCATTATCGCTGTCTTCTCTTCCCACTATTCTAACTTAGGACTACATTACACGCTAAGACTTCAACCAATTCATTTTAATTTCATTTCCTAACTTATCCTACTTAACTACGGAATTTGCCAACAGCATCTGTTGTGAGCATCTCTTTCAGAAAACTTTTTCTCGTCTCAACAATGGCCAATACTCAGTGAAGCTTCCATTTAAAAGTGATCCCAACTCACTCGGAGATTCGTACAGTCGCGCTCTTCGGAGATTTAAGAGTTTAGAGGCCAAATTTGCTAAGAATCCTGCTGTGAAATCGCAGTACGCAGCTTTTATTCACGAATATCTCGGCTTAGGACACATGTCTTTAGCATCGGTTCAAGATACAGCGCCTAAGCGTTACTTTCCACATCATTGCGTCCACAAACTTGATAGCACTACCACAGCCCTTCGTGTCGCATTCGATGGATCTGCGAAAACTACTTCTGGCTATTCATTAAATGATTTGCTGTTGGCTGGACCAACAATTCAACCCAAAATCTTCACAACCTTGCTTCGATTCCGGTTCTTTAGGATTGCATTGTGTGAGGACATCTGTAAGATGTACCATCCCATGAATACTAACAATGCATTCTCTGGCGTGATAATCCATCTGATGCGATCGTAGCCTACAAACTGGACACGGTGACGTACGGTACGAAACCAGCGGCATTTTTTGCAATTTGTGATAGGCATCAGTTGGCAATTGACGAGGAACCTTCATATCCCCTAGGATCCAAAATTGTTTGCAGAGATTTTTTATGTGGACGATTTAATGACTGGTGGAGATACAGTTAAAGAAGTATTGGAGATGAAGCGCCAAGTGAAGGATTTGCTCCAGCGAATGAGAAAACAGCTCTTGCGGATGAGATTGAGGTCGACAAGGAGAAGCTGTTAAAGTTTCACGATGGAACGGATATTGCCAAGGCTTTGGGCCTGGTATGGGATCCTCGCTCTGACAACTTGCTGTTTAATCTTTTAAAAATTGCACATGACGGACCTGTCACAAAGCGCACCGTGCTATCCACTGTTGCCAGAACTTATGATCCGCTCTGATTAATTTCGCCTTTCCTCACAAAAGCCAAATTATTTATACAACCCTTATGGAAGGAGAAACTTAATTGGGATGAAAGACTACCGCATGAAGTATTTCTGGTTTGGCAAGATCTCATCTCGCAGCTTTCGATTGTCAGCACTTTAAAATTTCCTCGATTTGTCATGCTTCTTCATGCCTCGATCCAAATACATGCATTTTGTGATGCAAGTATGTTGGCATATGGCGCTTGCGTATATCTTCAATCGGAGGCTCAAGAACTGGTGTCGGTGCATCTTTTATGTTCAAAGTCTAGAGTGGCGCCATTAAAATCACTAACTAACCCGAAATTGGAATTGTGTGCTGCATTGATTTTAGCTGAATTAGTGTCGCACATCTCCCAGAACGTATCATTCCCTTGCGAATTTCATTGCTGGTCGGATTCGACAATCGCGCTTTCATGGATTCGTGAATCACCTTCGGAGTTTAATGTTTTGGTCTCCAATCGATTAGCACAGATTCAAGAGATGACAAAAGGGATGGTATGGCATCATGTACCAACGCTTATGAATCCGGCTGACATTCTGTCTCGGGGCTGCACACCAAAGGAGCTACTTGATCACAGTCTGTTGCATTATGGACCACAGTTCTGAAATCTGCCTGTTCAGAATGGCCAGCAAATATAGAAACCATAGCAAATCTTCCAGAACGTCGTCGTAAAGTCTTGCTAGCACTTTCTAAACACGACCTATCTGTTGACTGCAAATATCAAAATTTTTTTGCCACACTACAACGAATATTTGCTTATATCTTCAGGTTCAGGCTACTTCACCAGAAGGATACTGCAAGGCCCAAGGGTGATCTGATTGTCGAGTATCTTCAACAAGTCCACTTTGCGGCTGACTACGCAATGCTCTCTGAGAAGAAGGCTCTATCATCCAAAAGCAGCATACTCTCCCTGAATCCATTTATCGATGCACATGGACTGATTCGAGTTGGTGGTCGCCTTCATAACTCGCAGTTGGATTACGATGCCAGGCACCCTATTTTATTGCCGAAGGGGCACCCAGTTACCAGCGCGATCATCACTCATTATCACCAAAAATTCCTCCATACTGTACCTCAAAGCCTACTCGTATCAGAGCGCCAAGCATACTGGCCAATTGGTGGCCTCAAATCGGTGGCAAGCGTCATCAACAAATGCCTGAGATGTTTTCGTCTGAAACCTCGATATGCGGAGCATATTATGGGCAGACTACCTGCGGATCGTGTGAGACCAAATCCAGCCTTTCACACAACTGGAATCGACTTCTGTGGTCCTTTTTACCATAAGGCTGAGACGCGGAACAAGGCACCCATAAAATGCTATATAGCAATTTTTGTTTGCTTCAGTACCAAAGCAACGCATCTAGAAGTCGTTCAGGATCTTTCGACGGCATCGTTTATTGCTTTGCTAAAGCGGTTCATCAGCATCTAAGGAAAACCTCGCAACATCTGGACGGATAATGCAACGAACTTCGTGGGTGCCAAACCGAGTTAGCAATGCCCAGGAAACGAGGAGTTCCCCACATTTTGGTGGATTTTGGGAGGCAGCAGTTAAGGCTGCTGAATTCCAATTTTTTTTCGCGTCGTTGGCTCTTCAATTCTAACTATAGACTAACTCCGGAATTTGGTGTACGAAATCTCGGCCGTACTTAATTCTCGCCCTCTTTATGCCATTTCAGAAAGCCCAGATGACTCAAAGAGTCTCACTCCTGCTCATTTTCTCATCGACTCAAGCTTCACCACAATCGATGAGCCAGACGTAACACATCTGAGGAAGAATCATTTGCGTCCATGGCAGCGCGTTTGCCAGATGCGGAAAATCTATTGAAAGAAGTGGAACACCAGCTACCTGTCGCTGCTGCAAGAACGATCCAAGTGGCGAACACAACAACCAACTTTACAGGAAGGTGCCATGGTCTTGCTGAAGGATGACAACCTTCCGTCTCTAAAGTGGCGACTTGGTCGGGTTGAGTCAACCGTACCAGGCGAGGATGGCGTTCTCAGAGTGGCCATTGTCCGTACTGGATCTGGACTGGCCAAAAGCGCAATTGCGAAGCTAGCTGTTCTGCCCGTTTTAACCACATCGGTTGAAAGTGAAGCTTTTCTAACGGGGGGAGCGTGTCCGGAGCAGAACGTTTAATTCCTAATTAATTATTTGTAAATGTAAATGCCATGGAGCCCACTGTTTGCTTTACCAAATATATTCATGTTAAATAGATCAATTTGTACAAAACTTCTTATATGCCCAAAAGCTCTCTCTCGCATTGTTTATCTGAGCGAGCTTTTCTAATGCATTTCTATGCTTTAAAATGTGCTGGCGAGAGCAAACAAACTCATTGCAGCTTCAGAGACCAGGCAATAAACATTTAGATTAAATTCGTGCCCTTTTTATATTGTTGTTAATAATAGCGTTAAAATTATTAGCGAAGGTAGACATCGGTTCTCCTCTAAACATTATGATTGGATCATCTAAGTATCCGAAAACGCAATACTTGAGATCTGGTGGAATCAGCTCGTCCATTAGACGACACATGGTCTGGGCGGCATTACAAGGGCCAAATGGCATTACTTTGTACCATAGCTCGCAAATAAGTGTTGACACTTTTTTCCATGCGTTCAGTCTCACTTAAAAACAGAAACATTCAAAACACACACGCTCTCTCACTGAGCAGAACACTTTTCTGCTCTGCTCTTGTGTTTTCTGTTTCGTTAGTTCGCTTGAGCAAAACCAACGAGTCTGTCTGCCAATAACAACTGAGAGAGACACTTTTGAGCGAGAGCTCACCAAACAACTGTCTGCAAATGAGCAGAACACTAAAAGTGTCAGCAAAAAGTGTTATTTGTGTGTATTGTGGTAGGCCAACTTGTTGTGTTTGTTTGGTTTGGCGGTGGGGTTGTGTATGTGCAATGTTCATATACATAGATATTATATGTACATATGTACAAAATTAATTAATTATTAAAATTTAAAAATACTATTTAATTAAATGCGTTATAAGCTAGTTTATTTATGATTATTATTTATTAAGAATAAAGCTAAATAACTAACAAAAAATTTATTTTTACCGCACTTGGAGTGCTGCGGTTTTCATTTAAATTCATTTCATTTTATATTGATAGGTTAATAATAATAATTATTTTTTCCATAATTAATTAATAATAATTAATAATTAATAATAATTATATTTCCAAATGACGCTGATTATATTTACAAAGATCGTTGACTGAGAAACACACACACAGGCGCCACACACACATTTAAAGAAGACACTTTTTACGCGTGCTCTCGGCAAAACGGTCAGTGAAAGACACGAGCAAAACAGAAACGAAAAAAGCGGTCTTTGGTTGAGAGAAACAGATATTGAGCAAAACAGAATTGAAAGTGTCTTCTAGCAACCGCTGTTCGTTGTGTCTGTAACAGAACAGTTTTACACAGACACTCTGATAGTGTTAACAGTTTTTTGCGAGCTCTGCTTTGTACTGATAAAGTGGACGACCAGGTATGGTAAACGCAGATATCGCCTTAGACTCTTCTGACAGTACTATTTGCCAGAATGCGTCCTTAAGGTCAATTTTAGTGATTATATTGGCCTTGGGCAACCTTGCGAAAATTCCATCAATATTGGGAAGCGTGTATGCATCCTTACGAGTAAACTTATTGATTTTGCGAGCGTCTAGACTTAATCAAACCTTTCATGGCTTTACAGCCATTCTCATGGGTGAACTCCAAGGACTTTGAGACTTCTCTATGACCCCCAGAGCAAGCATCCTTTCTATTTCCTGGTAGATCAACTTCTCTACCGCTGGTGAAACAGGGTAAAAAAGCTGTTTTACTGGCTTGGCTCCATTGATATCAATCACGTGCTTCAGCCATGCTGTTCGTCCTAGACCTTGCTTTTCAAAACTAGGGAATAGATTAATCACAGCCTCCAGACGAGTCTTTTGCTCAGAAGTCAAAGGAAATTGCGATTCATTCTCGGATTTCTTCTTAGCTACCTCGCACTTGGAATCTATTGCTGATACTAGACCAGGTGCTAATTCAAAAACTTTCCAGAAATCTATGCCGAGTATAACTCTCTTGGCAATAGATGGAATTATAAAGAAGTTTATTTCCTTCCCTTTGTCTTGACAGTTGACATAGGTTTTAATTGATCCTGGAACTGAATGCTCTGCAGTTCTGCAGTTTTAACCGCAGAGGTGGTTTAAACATACTGCGAATACTTCGACCAATCCACTTTTGGCTAAATCTGCCCCTATACAACTTATGTTCGCGCCGGTATCCAGTAATCCGAGCTCCGAAAAGTCTAGGAATTTAACTGGTGCGTAAAATCGACCATCTGCTTCATTAATTACACAGAATACAACAGTTTTCTAGTGCTCTTTACGTTTTTCCAAAACTTTTGCATCCGCAGAGCCGATCGATTGCGTTTTCGATCTACTGTATCACTAGATACTGCGGTCCCGAAAAGTTTTGCTCTTACCTCTTCATAGTTTTTCTTCCTCTCATGGTATGGTTTTGAAGGATATGTCCATGCATTTTTTTTACTATCATGGTTTTCTTCTTTCCCTTTTTTTACATTTGCAACTTAATTCTGTTCGCTTGGTGACTGTTGCACTGGCTGGGATACCAGTAAAAAGTCTAACTTAGGGTTTACTTTTGTGTTGGGGCCATTCGATTGATTCTCATCGATGGACCCTTGTGCAAGTTTTCCGCCCGTTTCTGGCAAACTTCACAATGTGGTTTGTAAACATCTTTTGCCCCGCAACCGTAGCAAAAGATACGTCTGTCTCTTAGGCACATGTCCTTCTTCATCACAGTTCCAACAGACAATTTTTCTTGTGCCACGTTGTACTGCGTTTACTTCAGCCTCAAGTTCTTCTGGTTCTGACTCTGCTAGAGGCTTTTCTTTTTCAGCTAAGAGAGAGAGACTCTTGTATGTGATTGACGTGTTTTTTGTGCTCCGCAATTTGAAAATTATTTGTGTCGCTATTAGTGCCTATAATTGTCCAAATTGGACTTAAATCTCAGTGATAATTTAACCCATTGTCGGTTTGTGCTTTGCATTCTGTGTTGTGCATCTAATCATTATTAACTTAGCAAATTTTAATAACTCGGCGTCTGCCCTGTGTATTTGTTTTGGTCTTGATTATCTGATTTTTGGCGGTTTCCCCCCTCCCCCTCACCACAGGTTTGAGTGTGTGTTTGTTTGTGCATACTCTCTTAGTGCGTCGTGCCCACTCTGTTTTGAGTCTCGCTTTCAACATTGTTGTTGGTTCTCTGCTTACAAAGCTTAGAACTTTTGTTGTATTACACCGCTCTGAGAGTGAGATTTTGATACGCGCTTAGAATTCCTATTCTCTAAAGTGTTGAGCCCCTGTTGTAAATTTAGCATAATGTCGTGCTGCAAAAAATCTTGCACAAACAAAGATGCATGTGATTCGGAACAACTTAGGTTTGTTAACTGTTGGTTGTGCGAAAATATCATGCATATTAAATGTGCTGGACTATCTTATCAATGGACTCCAGGTTTTTGGTGAATCCAAGGGGTTCTGGTATTCCCGCAAACTGTTATAAACGATCGCGTTGCAGTCCATCGCTTAGTTTTTTCCAAACGGTGTTTCAAGACGTTACGCAAAAATGTCAGTCGAATCTGAACTCGGACTCTGATGAAGAAGTTGAGGATTTCAAACCGACAGTTACATCAACTCAAAGAGCGGTTAATGCTTCTAATCTGTCGCTAATTTTCCGCAACCGAACTGAGTAAGCAATAAGAGAAGAAGTTAGCGATTCTGTTATCATGGATGTTGCTTCTATGGATTCAGAAGAATATGTAAACATTCCTGATCGAGAAGACCTTTACGCTAAAATCGATTTGGAGCTTCAGTCAGCCAACGAGTATATGACGTATCTCAAAGATGAAGATGATCATATTTTTCAAATGGTTGAAGAAGGTTGGCAAAACACCATCCACTCATGACTGACTGCGAGTTTGAAGCCGAGTTTGAATCCTTTGCGAAGAAAAACAATAATAAAACAATCCAAAATAAAAATGTATTTTTAAGTATTTTAATAGGGAACAATTTTATTTTCAGTTGCGGATAACTTTTGCTTTTCCAAAGGAGAAATTATGTTTTTTAAGGATATGTTTTTTAAATCCATCGTCCGAAAAATTTTCTAATGGTTGCATAGCTCGCAGGAAAACGTAACCATTTTATTACTGAGGATCAACTGAATTATTCAACCTGCAACCTTGAACTTTATAAATGGTCGTGTGGTTTTGAAATCATTAAATTGTACCATGTACCATATCCTATATTGTAATATGTATGAACCACATTGATATCACATTCGGATGAATAGATGCATATAATTAAATAGGTTCTATGATTAGAAAGAGTGAGTACGATAATAAGCAACTCTACTTTTGTATGCACATTTGATTGGTTTATTAAATTCTAACGATATCTATAATTTCGAATTGCTTATCAGCTCTGAATGAAGATCGCTGATTGGTGGAGAATAGTAATTTTATATATTAGAAGCTTATCAGTTGATTAATATGGGTGTGGCCTTCTTACTCAGTTTTGCAAATAACGAGAGTTGTTCATAAAATTAAACCAGTTATCAAGGAACTACAAACAGAAATTCAGTGGAGCTAACTATAAAAAACAAACTATTTACAATGGTTTGTATGATAATACTTTAATGAAGATATCAAATAAATAATAGGTTTTGTCTACAAACACAGGAATTCTTGGAGATACTGAATGAGTCAAAAGTATAAAAGTGTGCATACTGTGCACACTTTGCATACTCTTTTTGTGCGTCGTGCCCACTCTGCTTTGAGACTCGCTTTCAGCATTGTTGTTGGTTCTCTACTTACAAAGCTTAGAACTTTTGTTGTATTACACCGCTCTGAGAGTGAGATTTTGATACGCGCTTAGAATTCCTATTCTCTATAGTGTTGAGCCCCTGTTGTAAATTTAGCATAATGTCGTGCTGCAAAAAATCTTGCACAAACAAAGATGCATGTGATTCGGAACAACTTAGGTTTGTTAACTGTTGGTTGTGCGAAAATATCATGCATATTAAATGTGCTGGACTAAGTGGACGTGACCTGGACAAAATTTACACGCCTAAAAAAGGTTGTGGTGCTTTGAAATGGTCGTGCCCTGTATGCACTGATAAGCAATTTAATTTCTCGCGTATGAGCAACGACATGAGAAACAAATTTAATACTCTTCACAAATTGAACAAGCAACTCACTAGCGAGTTTACCTCCAGTGCTAAGATGCTAAGTCAATTTAAGTTGGAGTCCCCGGCCTCGCGTCAGCTGGAGCGTCAGTTTTTAGAACTGCCACCTCCCGTTGGCGGCAAGTCGTCCGAACCTACTTCTTCGTTGCTAGTTTCACCTCAATGTTTATACCCGTTACTCGTAGAGTAAAAGGGTCTACTAAAGTCGTGCAAATGTATGTAACAGGCAGAAGGAATCATTTCCGACCATATAAAGTATATATATTCTTGATCAGCATCAACAGCCGAGTCGATATAGCCATGTCCGTCTGTCCGTCTGTCCGTCTGTCTGTATGAACACCTAGATCGCAGAGACTAGAAGAGCTAGAGCAACCAAATTTGAAATGTAGACTCCTATTGTCTGCACGCAGATCAAGTTTATTTTCAATTTTTGCCACGCCCCCTCACGCCCCCGCAATTTGGAAAAAACGTCATATCTCCTACAGTTTTGATGATAGATGGTTCGTACTTTCTAGAGATATCTAGTACTCAAAATTATTTATCGATTTGCTGAAGGAATGATAAAGATCGGATGAACGATACTCAAGTTATGAGCAAAAAACCATCAGTTAACACCCACCACCCACCCCACCCATAACCTAAGCATTGCGTTCAGCAGCAATCTTAGTGAGAGAGAGAGAGAGAGAGAGAGAGAGAGAGACTTAGAGAGCGCACTGCGTTGTGCGTTGTGTGTTAACTGGCCGTTTGACTCGTGACCAAATTCGAGCTGCGACATTAAGGGTGCAGAGTATGTAATAGTCGGGCTTGACCGACTTTCTTTCTTGTTTTTATTAGGAAAGGTGATACGTTTTCAAAAGTTTTGTTGTCTGATCTGTTTATCGTGATGAATTTGGAGTCATTTATGTTGGATTTAGTAATTGACAAATATCTATTAATATCTGGCGGATAATAAATAGCCGAGTTAAAAAATGTTGCATACTTTTCGGCTGACCCACCTCAGGCATACAGGAAGGCTATTAAACATTTGTTTCCATGAGTAACGGGTATATCGAAGTCGGTTAGAGCCGACTTTAACTTACGCTCTCGTTTATATTAAAACCAACCATATCTCTTTCCGCATCACCAGAAACTATGCTTGATTTGTCTCCTTTACCTCCCTCCCTGAATCAAGATACTGGTGATACTTTAAATAAACCACCAACACATAGGTTAGCTCGTTCCCCAATTGAACAGCCTGATCCTGTTGCCAGTGTTTCGATTCCTTCTCAGCCTCCTCTTCTAACTGTGATTGCACCACGCAAGCAAATTTTTGTGTCTAGATTGTCCCCTGAAACTACTTGCGAGAAAATTGCCGCGTATATTGCGAGCAAATCATTAGCAAGTGTTTTGATTACAAAGTTTAATTTTGCCCAACCTCGTGCTGTAGCTTCCTTCAACATAAGTGTTCCAGCTGAAACATTTCCCATCATATGCGACCCAGAATTTTGGCTGCCAGATATGATTGTCCATGAGTTTAGGCAAAAAAATTGAGTTTGGCCAATGCCCGTCAGCTTGCCCTCTTTTAGTATATCCTCAAATGTAGGGTCTAGTTCAAAAAACAAGTCATATAGCCTATCAGAATGTTAGGGGTCTGTTATCCAAACTTTCTACCTTGTTCTTGAATAGTGCCTCATTTCAGTTTGACATTATTGCATTCTCAGAGACTTGGTTGAACCCATCAATCTCTGATTGTGAAATTTTATCAAATGACTTTTTTATCTATCGACATGATCGATCTACTCCTGATGGTCTTGAATTTGTTGCCGTAAAGGTATCCTTTCCTTCCTCTTCTTTATATATCTGTTGTTCTTATATCCCTCCTTCTTCCGATATTCAAGTTTATATGCATCATATAGCTTGTATAAAAGATGTTTGTGCCCAATTACGAGACATTGACTCAATGGTTGTTGTAGGCGATTTCAACTTGCCAAACATCGCCTGGTCATTTCTTAATGGGTCAACTTCTCTTGTTCCTTCAACACAGCATGACTTCTTAGATCATCTGTTTGATATGTCCTTGTTTCAAAGTAATACTATTCCAAACCATTTAAATAAATTGCTGGATCTAGTCTTTGTCGCTGACAGTGCTAGTGCCGTAGTCTCTAGGTCTACCCCCTATCACTTCCTGAAGATTCTTACCATCCTACAATTGAAATCTCCCTTTCAGTTTCTGGACCTACTCTTCAACATCTATAGCTTCAAACAAACCTCGTCGTTGCTTTCGTAAAGGAAACTTTACTTTATTAAATCAACTTATTTGTGCAACAGACTGGACTCCTTTGTACAATGCGGTTGATTTAAACTTTGCTTTTACCTTTTTCTATGATTCCATTAATTCTCTTTTAGATATTTGTATTCCTAATAGCGCTCCCTCTCCAGCGTCCATTAATCCTCCTTGGTACTGTCCTAGGCTTTCTAATTTGAAAAATATTAAGTCTAGATGCTTCAAAAAGTATAAACGTACTGGTTCTGTTGTTGACTTTTCTCAATACTCAATAGCAAAATCAAACTTTACACTTTTCAATTCTAAGTGCTATAAGAAATATCTTGCCCGATGCAAAATTCAATTTGCAGAGGACCCAAAACAATTCTATAGCTTTGTCAACTCTAAACGTAGATCCTCTTCTTTACCTTCTTCCATTTTTCTTGGTGACCAAAAGACAAACGATGACTCCACTGCCGTTGACCTATTCGCGGACTTCTTCCAATCAACTTATTCCTCTGGCCGTTTTACCAATACTTCTTATCCCTATAACATTCCTTCTTCCAACTCCGTGTGTGCTCCCTCAATTTCAGAAAGCTCCTTGCTTTCATATTTGAAATCACTTAAATCCTCATACTCCCCTGGGCCTGACAACATTCCCAGTTGCATGCTTAAAGAGTGTTGTTTTTCCTTATGCAGTCCTTTGCTTAAGCTTTTTAATCTATCTCTAGAATCTACTGTGTTTCCGAATCTTTGGAAAGAATCTTATATCATTCCTCTTCACAAAAAGGGAGGAAAATCTGATATATCCAATTATAGGGGTATAGCCAAGCTTTCCGCTGTTCCAAAATTATTTGAACAGATTCTAACCTCATCCTTACAGCACTATTGTAAATCGATTTTATCACCTTTTCAGCATGGATTTACAAAGCGTCGGTCAACTACGACCAATTTGCTTGAATTTACCTCAATGGTTAACGATGGATTTATTTTAAAAAATCAAACTGATGTTATCTACACCGACTTCAGTAAAGCATTTGATTCTGTGAACCACGATATTCTCCTCTTTAAGCTTGATCGTTTAGGATTTCCTTCCTCTTTTCTGCTTTGGATTTCGTCCTATTTAAAAGTTTTTTTTTTTTTTTTTATAAAAACATATTTATTTGCAATTTAGTTACCTTAGATCTAAATTTTTTACAACTTACTGTTACTTCTTTAATAACTTATATTGTAGTGATTAATAATTTCATTTGTTTTATGTTATTTGTATGTTGGATTTGCTGTATGTGTGTACTTAAGAGTTAGGATTTTAACTTTAAGATTTTAATGTGTTTCCTAGAAAATATTTAATAATTATGTATTAGTTAAATTGTAACTTTGATCTATAAGTAAATATAAGTGTAAGGATATGTGTCTATAATTCATTAGAGGTAATTTGTGGTTTGTTCAGGTACCGGTAAATGTATAACTATGTATGTATGTATAAACAGGTGAGTGAAATAATAGCGTAAGTATGAAAGAATAGCGTAAGTATTTACATGTGTGTATGTATACCAGGATAATAGGTTTTTATTGTGGACGAGGTGCAACTATATCCTTCGATTTGCCAGATCGGTTGGGTGGATTCTGAGGAGTCTTCTTCTTGCCCTGATCCCATTGATCCTTCTCCGTCTGAGAAGACCTCTTGCAAGTCTGTTAGGGTGGCATGCAACCTTGTCCAGGTAACGCGCTGCCTGTTTGTGTATTTAAAAGATAGAACTCAAAAAGTTCTGCTTCGCACTATTACTTCAAAGCCTGTCTTTGTCACTTCTGGTGTACCACAAGGTAGCCACCCCGGCCCTTTGTTTTTTACTCTTTTTATTAATGATCTCCCCACAATATTGTCTTACGCTCGGATACTTATGTACGCCGATGATGTGAAACTTATTTTATCTTTCAACGACCCGACGCATTCGATCAGACTGCAAGATGATTTAAACTCCTTGCAGTCCTGGTGCTTGATTAATCAATTACACCGTAATTGCTCCAAGTGCATGTTTATGACTTTCCATCGTTGCAAACCTTCGCTGGCTACCTATACGATTGGCAATGAACCCTTGGAACGAATATCTAAAGTCGTTGATCTTGGAGTTCTTTTTGACCCAAAATTGAGTTTTAATCCTCATATCTCCTTTATTGTTAATAGGGCGAAAGGTGTACTTGGATTCATTAAACGTTGGTCGAAGGACCACAAAGCTTCTGTATACTGCTCTAGTTCGCCCTGTACTTGAATACTGCTCGTCCGTCTGGTGTCCGCAATATAAAAAGTATATCGATCGAATTGAATCAGTTCAAAAGCAATTCTTGCTTTTTGCCCTACGTGGCTTACATTGGGACACTAACCTGCGTTTACCAACGTACTCCAGCAGACTTTTGCTTATTGACCTTCCTTCGTTAGCTAACCGTAGAACAGTCTTAGGTGTTTCTTCCAGGCCAACTAGAAACTATTTTCCTTTTATCTTGTCTAGATGCACAACTGATTATGCCCAGCATAATCGATTTCGGGTTTTATGTAAGAATTACAATGATCTCAATCACCTGCTCTCAACAGAACTCTCTCTCTTCTCTCTAAAAACTCTATAATTATCTCCGGGGAAATCTCTGACCACTCCCAGCTGTGAGTAGGGGCATAGCTTGCCGGACAGGCTAAAAAATCCTCCCCCACCGGGTCAGAGATTTTCGGGTTATTTAGTTTTAAGTTTTACTTATACATTTTTTATTTTTAAAGTTTTCTTTTAGATAGTTTTCTCTCTTTCTCTCTATCTCTGTTTTAGTTTAATTTATTATATTATCTTATTTTTTCCTTTGCTCCTACATAACTATAGGTTTTGGTTTTTTCTCTCTCGCCCTTTTCTCGATCTCTATATTATTAAAGTTTTTGTTAGCTCTAATAACGTCTCTGACTACAATCGGCTGTGAATAGGGCCATAGCTGGCCGGACGGGCAAATAAAATACCCCCACCGTGTCGGAGTCGTTATTAGTTTATTTTGTAATTTTATTAGATTTTCGTTGATAGGCTTCCTTAGCTCATAACATTTTTTTTGTAACGTATTTATACTTTTGTTGACAGCATTTGTTTGTCGACTCTAAATAAATAAAATACAATAAAAAAATAAAAAATATTTTTGTTTGTACACCGGTTGACCTAAATTGGTTTTAGAGACCGTTCAGCAGTTTCTTCTCCGAAAAAATTGTCACGCTTATGTACTATCTGGCGTAAATGGGCTACAGAACGGACATGTACATACAATAGAGCTTCTCGTGCCGGTGGGATAGTATTGCGTTGTAGCTGTTGTACAAGGCTATACTCTCTCATAGGGATTGATAAGCGAGAGACCATCATTATGTCGTCATAAAAGGCATCAAACGATTCTCCCTCTTTTTGTTTCCTAGCTCTTATGTCTTCGTAAATAATATCGTCGTCCTTGTCATCGAAATATGTTTGCAAAACTCTTCCCACTTTATTACCGGATGATCCTTGCGATATCGCCAATACCACTCTCTGGCTCTCCCTACTAAAATAATATGTAGGTTTTTACATAGGGCTGAATAATCCTTTTCAAGACTAACTGATTTCAGTGATTTTACCCTATATAAAAACTCTTGAACTGTTGGACCTTTCGGTGAGCCATTAAACCTGATGCCCCATCCTTGCACTAATTGTGTTATCTTTTCGGGTCTTAAGGTGGAAATACCAGCAGAGGTACTCGACCTTGACGAATTCACTGTATCACTTGCCGTTGCCAATGCTCTTGTCTGATAATTTAGTTCATGGTTATCAGAGACATAATCGTTTAAATTCAGATTGGCGAGTCTACGCTCAATGATATCCTCCATTTTTTCATAGATACGGTCATAGTCTATTTCAATCGACGGCTTAGATGCGCCCTCAATTACTGCGTTTGCTCCATTTGTTCGATTCCGCTGCGGCAGATTACTAATCGACTGCGGATTCCGAACCTTATTTTGTCTATTCTGCTTCAGAGGCCTGCCCTTACGACTAGCCTTTGCTGCATTCATATTGGAGAATGCTCCATCCAGATCCATGGTTTCATTAAAATTTGGAGGAGGTTCGTTTCCGTTAGCATGTTGTCGGGCAGACGAGATGCTACGGGTATTATACGTATTTGTCCTCTCATTTTCGCGCTGAGCTTTCTCGTTCGTTAGCATTACAAACAGACTCAAATCTTTCACCTGACACGGAGACTTGCAGACCTTACATTATTTCTTTGACTCAATATGTTCGGTTATGCACTCACGATTAAATACATGATTGCACTTAGTACTAACCAAATCCTGAGTTTCTAGTAACTCTTTTTGCCAAATTTAGCACATTGCTACTTTCATTGGCTCTGTGAGAGAAGGTAAGCTCAGGTCCTCATTACTTCGTGTCACTCCCATCTTGATTCAATATTATTAATATCAAAAAGATTTATTTTCGTTTTATTTTTCTTCTTTTTTCTTTTATTAATACATAAAAATTTTCCTTGTACTGGTATCTAGGTAAACAAGATGAAGGGTGTGTTCATGATCTATAAGGGAGCACTAAGAATACTAATTTCGCATCAAAGTCTCAGGAAAATGACAGCTTGAGAGGTATATTCCCTCATGATTTGAATATGAGGGAAGTTTTCATCTTTAAGCTGCCGAATTGTCGATAAGACGTCAATAATTTCTCAATTCCATTAAAAAAGATAATTACTTTCCCACACTCCATCACAAGGATCGCCCCAAAAATTGAGCAAATAAAGGGAATTGCCTTCAATCTATCCAAAATCAAAATTTAGAAACCGCTACAGGTTTTTTCATAGGGAATTAAAATGTCAAAACAATAAACTTTACCTCACTATTACCCATAGTTGAAATAATACCGACTTTGGACAAAGCGCTTACAAAACAAATAAAGAAAGAATACTTATGTAAATAACTGACTCTTTCAGAGTACCGTATCATCAGCGGTAAAATATTCGGAACTTTACCAACAATTTTAATTCCAGCTAAGAAATCGGAAACTTTTCAAGACCTTTCTTTACACATGTTTTCTCTTTCAACCAAAAAAAAATTTACTAAAACATTTACTAATGATGCAATAAGAACTTCATCGACTATAAAAAAAAAAAAACACCTAGGTTCTAGTCTCGGACTCGCCAAGAACTAAATATCCTGCGGATGCACTGCTTT
Organism: Lordiphosa magnipectinata; assembly: GCA_037044535.1. Lineage (NCBI taxonomy): Eukaryota > Metazoa > Arthropoda > Insecta > Diptera > Drosophilidae > Lordiphosa > Lordiphosa magnipectinata. Next base: position 93,347 of record JBAMBO010001684.1, on the reverse strand, counting down.
GAATTTAAATAACTTCTGTCATTCCAAATTGTCCATGATGAATTTTAAATCCAGTTCTGTAACTAACTAACAAACTTTCTATAAGTGGTCAAAAATCGGGCTGAGCCAATAGCTGCTTTCCATCCTTATCGAAATGCTTGCCAAAATGTTACATTACTTTCTTTTAAAGGAACTAAAATAATAATAGATTAAAGAACAGAAACTTTAGAACATAGTTTGAGATTGACTAATCAGAATTGAAACCCTAGGCTAACTAAGCTTCACCTATCAGACATGCTCCATTAGCCCGACACTATGACTACAAACTGACTCGACTCGAAAAAAAAGATTATCTAGCACAGCCCCACGTTGTTGGGCGCCAAATTATGTAATGTTAAATGTCTTATTAGCATTAACGGCTGCATTGCATGCGCTAACTAAACTATACTAAGTCCCTAGCACATTTTATATTGCAATACTAAAATAAGAAAAAAAGGAATAGATTACAGATAGATCACATCACAAACCAATTCACACTACAGATGGCATTGTAGCGTCACATCTTTACCCTCCCTACCAATTGATTTTAAAATTGTGAAAATTCCATGATTAGTTACGACATCCTATTTACCCCTTCTACAATACAAGGAACAAAATTTTAGTTTACCAAAACATAATTATATTTTATTCTTCGTAAATTTCAATCAAAGTGTAAATCATAATTGACGAGTTCATTCTCACTCTAATACTTTTTATTAACGCTGGCGAAACAGCTTAGCTGATCTTAAAAAAAAAATAGTTTCAATATTTCACTGACTCAAAATGTTCAAACGCGACGACACAGCATCATTTCGTTTTTGATTAAGGGTTAAGTCTTATATCTGTATATGAAAAATGAAAACTAAAGATATCTGCAAAATGCGTTCATAGTACTTATCTAATATAAGGAATACGGAATAATATAAGGAATAACATTACTGTTTAGCTTTGGGTTTTCATAAATTCAACTGTGCCCAAACAAAAAAAAAAGCTTGCATAATAGTGTATAAAAAAAATGTAATCAGCTGATCTAGCTTAGGTGTGCACACACTTGCAGCAAACACACAACAGCACTAAAACACAAGAAATATATTTCATTTTTGACCAAAGCATTTGAATTGGCAATAGCATTTGCTTTTACTTTGCGTTAATTCATTCTTCACTTTCCAATTTGATTCAAATAGCTTTAAATAATTATCAAGACAAGTCTAATTCACAAAATTCCCATACGGCCGTATGTCAAAGATAGCGCTATGTAAAACCAATTATACTCCATAAGCTGATCTTAGCCTCTGATGTACGTACGTATGTAGATCACATAACACCAAGAGGTGCAAAATCACTCACCCATCCGTAGATATCTCCGAAGGCCATCGTAGTTCTCCAGATGTCGACGATGCTGCTCAAATTCAAGATATAAATTCATTGTCTTGGTTGAACTAGGTAAAATAAGTTGTTGTTGTTGTTGTTAGCTTGTGTCGCTTTTTAGCTGTCCTGACGATTTTGCACTAAGACTCCTCAAGATTTCCTATCTGTATGCTAACATATATGTATGTTTCGAAAACAGCACCCGCGTCTCCAACACCATTCAGCAAACGACACCAAGCGCTGTGCCATGCAAACCAGCTAGCACTTCGACAAGTGTTGGTCCAATGGGCTCTGAGGTTGACTTAGCTTCTTTAAACCAGAAGGTGGCGATTATTTTATGACGTCGACGGGTTCAAGTTGGCAGGACAAAGCACCATAAAACAGGGTGTCGGGTTTTGAATGGCTTGGCAGTGTCTTAGTTCAGCCACACCATCAAGGCTGTTAGTGGACTCACTCGGCTGAGTGTGCACAGTCACCAAGACGATCTTTGGCGTGCCCCAAGCCGATGAAGCCACTTGAAAACGTTTAAGCCCTTGTAGGGCCTGCTGCCTCCAAATGTCTTGTCTGCCACTCTCTCACGCCCCTGGTGTTCGCTTGAACCGCTAAGGAAAATTAATAAAATTACTCCACTGTACCATTCTCAATGCCTCTAAGTATTTTAGCAGACTAGATTTTTGAATGGAATCACAAACCATGTAAGCGCACCTTGTTCGTCGCCAATTTCCAAGCACTTGTGCCGGTTTCTGCACAACGAGGACAATGTTGGGGTTTATGAGCGAAAATTTATTGCTAATTCTCGTACATACATCACCAATAATATCCAGATCTAGCAGAAAGACTCAAGTACAAGCTTTTACGCTTAAGGCCTGTTCTGAGAAGCGCGGAAAATAAATTTTTATGACGCACTCCATATAAAACAAGAAAGAAAGTCGGTCAAGCCCGACTATAACATACTCTGTACCCTTAACGTCGCAGCTCGCATTTGCTCACGAGTTATACTCGCTCATCTCTAAGTTTCACTCTCTCTCTCTCTCTTTCTCTCTCTCTCACTAAGATTGCCGTTCAATAGAATGCTGTGGTGATGGGTGGGGGGTGGTGGGTGTTTACTGGCCGTTTTTTGCATAACTTCAGTATCGTTCATCCGATCTTTATCATTCCTTCAGCAGATCGGTTTACAAGGTATCTCTAGAAGGTACGAACGATCTATCTTCAAAACTGTAGGAGATATGACGTTTTTTCCAAATTGCGGGGGCGGGAGGGGCGTGGCAAAAATTGAAAATAAACTTGATCTGCCTGCAAGTATAAGAAATATATGTCCCATACATGTCAAACCTCTATCTCTTACCATCTCTGAGATCTCTTCGTTCATACGGACGGACGGACAGACGGACATGGCTATATCGAATCGGCTGTTGATGCTGATCAAGAATATATATACTTTATAGGGTCGGAAACGATTCCTTCTTCCTGTTACATACTTTTGCACAAACTTAATATACTCTATGTACCTTCGGTACAGAGTATAAAAACAGTGCCGGAAACTTTCCGCGCCTGAATTTAGTTTCTGTATTCTTAGACGCGCTAAATAAATAGACAATTGGCCTATCGATAGTTGACGTATCGATAGCGGTGTGGGTCGTGATTGGATTGAAAGAACAGCTAATGCACTTACGAAAATATTAGCAGCTCAATATTTTGACGTCAAAATCGACAATGCTGGGGAAACATGAACCCAAAAGGAAACGCACCGAGAGATTCAATCGCGAGAAAACTATAAGATAAGGGCCACAAATCAGCCCAAGGAAATTACGAAATCCGCACTGGAGTGCCATACCCCTAAAATCGTCTCCTATGCCAACGGACGCAAGCGTCCGCACTCGGTGGATGCCAATCAAACAGGTGGTGACATCCCAACCCGGTCATCAAGTTTACCACCACCACAGCGAAATCTGTGTCGGCCACGGCTCCTACTCGGAGGAGTTCAAAAGTGAACCCAATTCGGACCAGCTAAAAATAGAGTTGGATAGCGATGCGACTGCTGCGGGCAACATTGTCAGCTCCAGCGGTGTGGGCGTGGCAGGAGGAGGATTTTGAATTTACGGCAAATTAAACAATAATTTTGTATGAAAACTAAAAATATATAATATTTTCCAATCTTTAGCATTGCGTTTCACTTGAGAGCCAAAATGATGGCACAGCCCAAATCCATGATTTGCAGATACTCCGAGGCGTCGTCCTGGAGCCGATAGCAGCATTCCTACAACTAAATGAATATTAAACCAACTTTGAATCAAGCATAAAAAGTGCTACTACCCACCCCCATTTTGTCGCATATCTGGGCATTCGTCAGAGCCGCATGAAGCACTATGAACTCCACAAACGGCTTCAGCTGACCCTCACTGTAGGCCGATGAGCCAATCCCTTGTACAAACTTCTCCAAACGATTATAGCTGCCCGAACGGCAGTCTTCCAAATAATCCTTCAAGTAGTAGTCCCTGATTATACCCGATATCTCAAACAGATCAGCCTTGTTAACGGCATGCTCGACTCCATAAGACGATAGCAAGACGCGACTCGATCTGCACCTGCTCCAAGTGTGTCTCAAACGGGCAATAGTTTGATCCTCGCCCAACGCCTTGAACCGTAATTTGATGCCGCTACCGCCATCAACATACATATCTGTGTTCCTGTTGCGCAGCTTAATTTAACTATTTTTGGCGAAACAAAACCACTTTCAATTATTTTTCACTAATAATTTATGAGTATGCTAAATTTATAAAGTGCAATTTAGCCTGCTAAATTTTCCGCGCTTCTCAGAACAGGCCTTTAACCTCAAGGTTAAATCTGTGAGGACGGCTAAGATTATGCCGGATTTAAATGTACGTCGTTATTTGCGCGAGCTTAAATTTTTCTATTTATACGCAGCTACAAGCGTCAGTTCTCGCTTGCATCTCGATCAAAAAGAATGCTGCTGAATAGGTATGCAATAGAGGATAAGTCAATCGCAAGAGCTCGAATCAAGCTGTCGTTATCAATCATCATAGATAGCTTTCAGGGTTGTCCCTTTCGGTTCAGCTCATACTGCCCTCACAACTAGCTCAGTTTACATTACTGACAGCCACTAAATAAGTTTAATTTTGCAACTCATAGATTTTTATTTCCAGACAGAATAATTGTACATAACAGATTAAAGTCAGAAAAAGACGGAAGAAATGCAGTTAAATTCTTGATTGAAGAAAAGAAGTCCGTGTCAACGGAGTAAGGAAAATTTTATGATCGAGACGGAACATTGGGTGTGATTACAGAATTTGAAATACAAGAAATAGCAGAGAAGGTTTTGAAAAAAGGTCCAAAGCTGAGGGGCACCTCGGTTTATTTGGAAAAGGATTTGACCACCAAAAAGCAAAAAAACAAAGCAGTGCTCCTAAAATTAAAAAAAAACGCTAGCGACCATTGACAAAAATCGGAAATTAAAAGTGCAGAACGATAGTTTGAACGTCGATGGATATTGTATGTCGTACAACAACAACAAAGTGCTTACGTGCCAGGGGAAACCAGCGGAAATAAAACTAAAAGGACTGTTTGGAAACACCCTGAATTTGGATAACATAACTTACGAGCAATTAGATCTGAAACTACAAATAAAAATCTAAGCCATTATACTCCCAATATTTGAAAAGGGTGACCCGCAAATGGCTTGCAACTACAGAGGAATATCATTTCAGAATGCGATTGCTGCGGGCAACATTGTCAGCTCCAGCGGTGTGGGCGTGGCAGGAGGAGGATTTTGAATTTACGGCAAATTAAACAATAATTTTGTATGAAAACTAAAAATATATAATATTTTCCAATCTTTAGCATTGCGTTTCACTTGAGAGCCAAAATGATGGCACAGCCCAAATCCATGATTTGCAGATACTCCGAGGCGTCGTCCTGGAGCCGATAGCAGCATTCCTACAACTAAATGAATATTAAACCAACTTTGAATCAAGCATAAAAAGTGCTACTACCCACCCCCATTTTGTCGCATATCTGGGCATTCGTCAGAGCCGCATGAAGCACTATGAACTCCACAAACGGCTTCAGCTGACCCTCACTGTAGGCCGATGAGCCAATCCCTTGTACAAACTTCTCCAAACGATTATAGCTGCCCGAACGGCAGTCTTCCAAATAATCCTTCAAGTAGTAGTCCCTGATTATACCCGATATCTCAAACAGATCAGCCTTGTTAACGGCATGCTCGACTCCATAAGACGATAGCAAGACGCGACTCGATCTGCACCTGCTCCAAGTGTGTCTCAAACGGGCAATAGTTTGATCCTCGCCCAACGCCTTGAACCGTAATTTGATGCCGCTACCGCCATCAACATACATATCTGTGTTCCTGTTGCGCAGCTTAATTTAACTATTTTTGGCGAAACAAAACCACTTTCAATTATTTTTCACTAATAATTTATGAGTATGCTAAATTTATAAAGTGCAATTTAGCCTGCTAAATTTTCCGCGCTTCTCAGAACAGGCCTTTAACCTCAAGGTTAAATCTGTGAGGACGGCTAAGATTATGCCGGATTTAAATGTACGTCGTTATTTGCGCGAGCTTAAATTTTTCTATTTATACGCAGCTACAAGCGTCAGTTCTCGCTTGCATCTCGATCAAAAAGAATGCTGCTGAATAGGTATGCAATAGAGGATAAGTCAATCGCAAGAGCTCGAATCAAGCTGTCGTTATCAATCATCATAGATAGCTTTCAGGGTTGTCCCTTTCGGTTCAGCTCATACTGCCCTCACAACTAGCTCAGTTTACATTACTGACAGCCACTAAATAAGTTTAATTTTGCAACTCATAGATTTTTATTTCCAGACAGAATAATTGTACATAACAGATTAAAGTCAGAAAAAGACGGAAGAAATGCAGTTAAATTCTTGATTGAAGAAAAGAAGTCCGTGTCAACGGAGTAAGGAAAATTTTATGATCGAGACGGAACATTGGGTGTGATTACAGAATTTGAAATACAAGAAATAGCAGAGAAGGTTTTGAAAAAAGGTCCAAAGCTGAGGGGCACCTCGGTTTATTTGGAAAAGGATTTGACCACCAAAAAGCAAAAAAACAAAGCAGTGCTCCTAAAATTAAAAAAAAACGCTAGCGACCATTGACAAAAATCGGAAATTAAAAGTGCAGAACGATAGTTTGAACGTCGATGGATATTGTATGTCGTACAACAACAACAAAGTGCTTACGTGCCAGGGGAAACCAGCGGAAATAAAACTAAAAGGACTGTTTGGAAACACCCTGAATTTGGATAACATAACTTACGAGCAATTAGATCTGAAACTACAATCAAAAATCTAAGCCATTATACTCCCAATATTTGAAAAGGGTGACCCGCAAATGGTTTGCAACTACAGAGGAATATCATTTCAGAATGCGATTGCAAAGCTTTTCTCTGCCATGCTACTTGAGAGGCTAAACCGATGGGTGGATGAAACCAGCTAACAGAGTTCCAAGCAGGGTTCCAAAAAGGATACTCCACGATCGACAATATATTCAGCGTCACCAGAATCTCCAGAAAATATATTAATAGCTGTATGCTTTTTTCGTTGCAGCTTTTGATTCGATCGACCGAAAGGCGCTAATGTTTAAACTGAGCAATTTTGGCATTTCGAACAAATTTATTAATATACTTGAAAGCATGTATGATAGAAATGAAGCAACCGTTTGGGATAGAGAAGTGTTATCCAACTGGTTTCCCACGGAGTCGGGTGTTAAGCAAGAATGCTTGCTAAGTCCACTTTTGTTCTCGATCTCAATGAAGTGTTGGACTATCTACCGGAAGGCATTCAAATAAATGGATACGAGATAAAATCCCTATTATATGCCGATGGCATTGTGGTCTTTGCAGAGTCGCCAAAAAAATGCATAATATGATAAATGCTCTGCAAGAATATTGTAAGACCTGGAGCCTCAAAATAAATACCTTAAAGTCAAACACCTTCAAAACCTTCAAAAAACACTGAAGAAGAATTGCGCTAGAAGAGAAATTGTACTTGGGAGAGACCGAGCTTGAAGTGGTGAAAACTATAAATACCAGGGAGTGTGGATCTACCATAATGCGCAATTTAAATATAATTTGTAAGAAAAGCTGAAAGACGCGAAAGTGGCGATAAACTGCACCTGGAAATCACTCCTGAGCAGGAAAGATGTGCCAACGAGCACCAAATACAAACTTTTCGGAGCAGCTGTGACACAAGTCTGGGCGATTATGCAGTACGATGAGGTTGAGAACCTGCTCAGATACTTTCTGAAAAGCTATTCCGACTGCTGGAAACACTCCAAACAGAATGCTGTATCTGGAAACGGGATTGTCACCTCTCCACATATTTTCCGCAGACATGTACTTTTCCTATATGCAGAAGGTTTTTCGCATGCCCGAAAATAGACTGCCTAAAATATTGGCTCAGTTTCTGCTAAACGGACGTCATCAGTTCTTTCGGGAATGGGAGCTTCTATCAGCCACTCATTGCGAAAGACTTAACCTTGAAGAAAGTTCAGAGTGGGAATCATGGGCTACCGAAATACTTAAAAATATGGATGCTTCATATGGGTCATTCCTTTTGAAACCGAACAGTTTTAAAATTGACCATTTTTGATTTAAATAAAAAAAAAAACGAAATTAAATCACGACACTCCCACCAAAACGTGATTTGTGGTTTTGCAAATAAAATTTTTGTTAATTTTAAAAACAATTTCAAAAATCGTCAAAAACGGAAAAAAGGGTTTTTCAAAAACTTGATTTCTCAGGTCTCGGGTTGATATTGCTGTAAAGTATTTTACTGTATCTACTTAAATCATAGTTTAATACATTTTTAAATTATTAACTAATTGTTGCTGAAGTTTATATATAATTTTTTCTTAGTGTTAACCACCATGATATAGGTTTAAGAATATACATTTTATTGCCCTAAGCAAACGTTAAAATACGGCGCTTTCAAAAAGATGGAGACTTTTATCGTTTAAAAGATATTCATTTTTGAAGTTATAAACAAATAAAAATATGCCCTTAAATAAAGCTTTGGCACGCAGTCAGTTTCAAAGCTAAGTGATTGAAACTTGGCACGTGAGCTTTATATTTTTCAAGCTTTTAAAAAACATCAACATCATGCAGATCGGACGTCTATATCGTATAGCTGCCATAGCAATGCTGAATTTGGTGTTGGTATAATTATACCCTGTTCCCATTAAAAAGGGGAAAAGGGGATTATGGAGTTGTGCAAATGTATGTAACAGCCAGAAGGAAGCTTCTCCGACCCTATAAAGTATATATATTCTTGATCAGCATCAACAGCCGAGTCGATATAGCCATGTCCGTCTGTCTGTATGAACGCCTCGATCTCAGAGACCATAAGAGATAGTGACACAAATTTTTGTATGCACATAGGTGTATATTGTACCTAGTTCAAGTTTGTTTCAGATTTGGAAAATTCTACCCCCACCCCCTTTAAACCGCAAAAAACTGTCACAGCCACAATTTTAAAGTTAGAACCTGGTGGCTTAATATAATATATACCATCCTACACCTTATATCTAACTACTCTCCAAAGCAAAATAAGATAGGAGCAAAAACACAAAAGTTATTAAACAATTTAGCTTATTGGGGCGGGGGGAGGCATTCACTTCATGCAGGCAGCGCTGTCTGCGCAGGCCGCGTGTGAGCGCGCTTGTGTGTGTATGTGTGCGCTCGTATGTGTGTATGCGTTTGTGTATGTGAGAGTGTTTGCATGTGTGTCTCAATTGAACAGGGTATTTTGTAGTCGGGAAACTCGACTACAGCGCTCTTACTTGTTTAGATTGCAAACTATGGTCACACCACACCACCACAAAATTCAATTAATCATAGCATTCGCATGGCAGTTATATGATATAGACGTCCGATCTGCCTGAAGTAACATTTTTGAAAAGCTTGATAAATATTAAGCTTAATTGCCAAGTTTCAGTCACATAGCTTTGAAACTGACTGCGTGGCAAAGCTTTATTTAAGGGCATATTTTTATTTGTTTATAACTTCAAAAATGAATATCTTTTAAACGATAAAAGTCTCCATCTTTTTGAAAGCACCGTAATTTAAGTTATGTTTAGGGCAGTAATTTGTATATCCTTAGAAACAATATCATTGTGGTTAACACTGAGAAAAAATTATATAAAAACTTTAGCAACAATTTCTTAATATTATTAAACAATTTAAAAATGTATTAAACTATGATTCAAGTAGATACAGTAAAATACTTTTCAGCAATATCAACCCGAGTCCTGTTCGATAAACCAAACCTGAGAAATCAAGTTTTTCAAAAACCTTTTTTTTCCATTTTGACGATTTTTGTGTTTTCGATTTATGAAATTGTTTATAAAATTTAAAAAAATTTTATTTGCAAAACCGAAAATCACGTTTTGGTGGGAGTGTCGTGATCTAGTTTCGGATTTTTTTTTATTTAAATCAAAAATGTTCAATTTTAAAACCGTTACTCAAAGAAACAATATTAATTTGCCGTGCAGCATAAGTGCAGATAACATTTTGTGCACATTCATTGGGTTTTCGATTTCTTACAGTACTTGCACCATCTCTTGCCTCTGTCTCGACTCATCCAAACAGGAAAATGGTTGACTTCATCAAACCGTATATCCAAAATTGAATGCTTTCATTTTTCACCAATTGTGAGCGAAGATCTCGGCGTGGATGGAGATTGCATTGTCCAACCTGGTTGTGCAGTTCGCTGCGATGATGGAGACGGAATTTTCCGATCATAATCATGGAATGGGCTACGGCGTTTATCCTTGCTTTGAAACAAGGCTGCAAACCACTTAAATTCTGCAGAAGGTTCGGTCCGGGGGTTCGAACACATTGTAAAGTTCCAGGTTTGTTTCGCGGACCGGTTCCTGGAACCCCTGAACCCAAGAATTTGGTTCGAACCTTGGTTCGCTTGAACAAAACAGATAGTTTGACTTTCGATATATTAATTCTATATTGATAATGAAATTAATATACCTATCAATTCATATACTTACTCATAATATTCAATACTTAAGTTTTTGTAATTATCAAATCCATTAGCTGACACTAACAATTATTAGGAACTGCTTAGTTTAAGCATTATATCTTAGTTAAGCCGTGTAGTGTCTATGCATGCTTCTCTCTCGCTCTCTTCTTTTGTATTTCGCAAATGCACATACGCATAAGCATTGTTGTTGTTGCCGTTGCTTGCCGTAAAGCTTGGTACGGAGATACCCATGAAATATCTGCACATTATTTCGTCGATTGCAAGTGCGAAATAAATAACTCCTCTCTATTTGCAGTTGCAACAATTGCTCTACATGAGCTGCAAGAAGCGGTTGTGAAGGCAACGCGCAAACGGAAGTGTTGGGTTTACCCTTATTTGCAGGAAAGATCCAACAGGGGCAGATTCGCTACAGACGTAAGTATTTGCGAATTCAAATCAGGGCTGCAAGCCCAAAAAAATTTTCGGAACCTCCGGTTTGCAGGTTCGAACCAAAATTTACCAACGGTTAAGGTTCGGAAATTTGAGGTTCGAGGTTTTCGGGCTTTGGTTTTGGTTCGAACCTTGGTTCGTTACACGATTTACCCAATGTATTTAAAATAACAATAAATTTTATTAATATACAAAAAAATATTCAGTTTTTTTATTTTTGTTTACTTAAGTGTAATATTAATCTTTAATTTAAATTTATGAGTAGTATGTCTTCGAGTAGTTGACTGTCTATGCTACTTCTTTGATCAGACAAAATAAATTTTAAGGTGGAAAAAGCTCTTTCAACTGAGACTTGAGTGGATGGCACTGATAAGACAGTTAGCGCAACAGCTTTAAGCTGATTACATTGATGAGATGTCCAAAACTTTAAAATGTTGGACTTAGACGGTTCTCTATCAATGCCATCGAAGGCTCTAATTATGTCATTAATCGTTTTATTTTTTGAAACACTTTGCTGTTCGTTAACATTGCGGAGATAACTTTCTACATCGTCATCTTCTGAAATAGATAATGGCAAAGCCAAATTCGGAACCTCAACACTGTTTAAGCTTTGAAGTCTATGAAAAATATTACCAATGTGTTGTTTGGCTTCTAGCTTTTGCGAATCACTTAATAGACTTTGGAACCGAGGGTCTAGAAACACAGAGGCTAGTATGGGTGGAGATTTTATGACAAATTCGGAACGTCTTTTTAGAATTTTTAACAAAATGGCATTAAACCTGCCTGGTGATTTTGAGACTCTGTCGGACAACATCGACCAGATAACAAAAAAGTCGCTAGGCAGCAGATCAGATATCTGAAGTTTTAAGGAAGCGTCATACAGTGGACGTAGTACTGAAAAAACGTCAACTACTTTTTGCCATTCTGCTTGGCTTAAATGTAACGATTTTATATCGCTCGAATGCTCAATGCAAAAATCTTTGAGATCGAGCAGGCGCTCGCACATTTTAAATGTAGAGTTCCATCTTGTAAGACAGTCGAGAATTGGTTTCTTTAAATTGCTTGCAAGCAACAAATTAAGGTATGTGGGAGTTCGTAGTTTTTTGCAAACTAATCTAATTCTGGACATATCAATATGTAATTCTTTAAAAAAAATCCAAGGCAACTAAATTAAGCGTATGCGCTGCACAACGTATTGTAGTTATCTGATTATCCTGTAAATCCAGATCTACCATACTGTGTGCGTCGCAACTGAATTCACCCTCAGCATCATCCAGTTCAGCCTTGCAAATGTTTTCCATTATATCGACCACACGAACCATGTTGGCTCCGTTGTCAACTGTATAGGTGTACACCTGACGCATAGATACATTGTAGGACTGTAAGACGTCGACTATAATTGATGTTAGATTGGCGCTCGTGTGCTGGTTATGGACTTCTTTCATTGCTAGTGTATAGATCTTCAGTTCGCCCTCTCATTTTTGCACATTTATGCCAATTATCGACCGGTCTAAACGACTAACACAATCGGCTTTGATGGATATCAATCTGAAATAACACATAAAATATTATGCTTTATTGATTGTCAATTCATTTATTGGCTTTCAAATACTACATACATATATATCACGAGTACATCACACCCGCAAAAATTTATACATACACATGAATGCATAAACATGTACGTCGATTTTCGGCATATGTACATACATATGTATCAGCAGTGAGAATTTAGATATTTTTCCCACCAGATATCGACTGTTAAATAGCTAAACAATGTCAAATAATTAGCTAGAATTGCAGGCTCCAGTTTTCGAGCTTACAAAATAGCTATGTCTGGTGGGAAAAATAGCTAAATTGGCAATTCTGGTATGTACATACATATATACATATGTATATATGCAAGTGAATTCATACATACAAATATTTAGCTAGCCATGTATGTATGCATGAATGTAGATTTGTATGTACAGACATATTTTTTCTGAACTTACCGATTCTGCAAAACATTGATTATGCTTTCTCGTATGCGTTGAGCTTTTAATGCAATTACATCTCCAATGTTTTGCCTGTTTATAGCAAGTGGCGGCTCAAAGGCATTGCACAAAGGCTCAATGATTTTACGGAAGCCTGAATCCTTTAAAAAATTTTTACTGCGTGTTGCCTACTCCACAATTATTTGATTCGGGTCAACAGGGACGAATATGTAACTCTGTCAGATTACGCGGTGGCCAACCAAAACGCTGTCGGGATGAGCTTTCCTCGAATGCGTGGTCGCATTCAAGACTATCCCAAATTCATCAGGTACAACCTGACAGCATTCGTCAATTCGGAAGATTTAGTAGTACCATGGCAAAATGATTATGCTCCATTACCCGAGCGTTTGTAAACACAATTTTGCATCATTAATAAAACGCATATAAATGAACGGTTTTGTGGTTTTTAATTTATATTAATACGATTAAAGGAATTATAGGGATTCAGCCGCTGCTATAAGATCCGTCGTGATCTTCATTTTAGTTTTTTCAGCCTTTTCATTCGGCATGGAATTTAATAACTTATACCAATAGACAAATTTCGAATGGTGCTCTTTGGACACGACCAGAGAAGGGGCTGCATCAACAACTTGGGCGATGGCATCTTCTTGCTTTGACAAGAAGTCAATAATGGCATTAGACGCGTGATGCAGTTCTTTAAGAGGTTCTGGCTTTTCTTGGCGAGGTCGCTTTTTCCTCTGGAAGATAAGTAAGGCAATGGTAATAAATAAATGATCTCAATCAAGTCATAAAAGCAATACTTACGTATGAATATAAAGGAGTAGATGACGAGCTATCGTCCATGGCTATTGAGGAATCATCCACCTCATCCATCCCAAACACTAAATCGCCTTCGTCCTCCATTGATTTGGCTGTATTGGTGATTGGTCCAGGCTCCTCATCATCAGCCATCTCGTACGAGGAGCTATATGTTCTGTAAAAGAGTACTAATAAGTATATCTTTATATGCATGGCATACACACACACACCTTCTTTGCGTCGACAGGTCTGGCAAAAACGACATGTGTGGAGCCAACTCCCACTCCAAATCGCTGCCTCCTTGAGTTGCGATTGGTACGCCACCGTCCCTAGCACTCTTAGCGTGCTTGGCGCGGCGATAGCGTAAGCTGTCCTTCAATGAAGCCCAAGCAGCTTTGCAAAGGTCTCCTAGAACAAACAAATCATTATGCATAACATTATTAAACTCAATAATTATATATTTACCTTCCTTTCCAACTGCAGCCCCTATATTTTCCCCAGTTGCTTTTTGTCAATTCGCTATCAAAATGCTGTTTATGGGTGAGCTCCCACAGCATAGGTTTCTCTTTGATTAAACTAATTAGAGCCACCTTCTCCTCCAAAGAAAAGTTGTTAACCCTTTTTTTTTATGTTTTTTTATTGTTGCAGTACTCATTTTAAAACACTTGTTGTTCGTTCCATGCCACACACTTGTGGGTATATGTATGTAGACACTTGCATATGTATGTTTGTAGAGTCAGCTGACAATGAAAAATATGCTTTGCATATATTTCAAAGCTGCGAAATGTTCACTTATTGCGAGACTATCTGGTGACTATCGAGTGACAGGTTACGTCGATTGGCAGCGCAGTGATATCGATATGACTATTTCGCGTGTGAGCTCCAGACCAACTCGCGAAACGGCGTCCTGCGAAATCCGAGCGAAATCATTTTTATACTCTGTACCAACGCTACACAGAGTATATTAAGTTTGTGCAAAAGTATGTAACAGGGAGAAGGAATTAATTCCGACCCTATAAAGTGTATATATTCCTGATCAGCATTAACAGCCGAGTCGATATAACCATGTCCGTCTGTCTGTCTGTCCGTCTGTCCGTCCGTCTGTATGAACGCACACATCTCAGAGATGGTAAGAGATAGAGGTTTGACATGTATGGGACATATATTTCTTATACTTGAAGGCAGATCAAGTTTATTTTCAATTTTTGCTAAGCCCCCTCCTGCCACACCAATTTGGAAAAAACGTTGTCTTCCACAGCTTCGTAGATAGATGATTCGTACCTTCTAGAGATATCTAGTAATCAATATTATTTATCGATTTGCTGAAGGAATGATAAAGATCGGGTGAACGATACTCAAGATATGAGCAAAAAACGGCCAGTTAACATACATAACTGCGTGCTGATCGACTCGTGGCTTCACTTTGGTAGATTATTTCACAGTGAGCAGACGCAAATTTCCTGACACCCAAATAATATTAAAGGAAACCCGTGGTGATTTAAAAGAGTACAGTCCGTCCAAGTGATAATTATTCTGACTAGAATATAGTTATAGTTATAGTTAGTCGCGCACTGCCTGGGGCACACTATCCCACCCACCTTAGCGGCGAATCAAAAAGGTGATATTTTTTGTGTTTCGTGGTTTTACATAAATATGTAATTTCCAATTCTAGCTGGCCGCAGCTGACCCAGTGACAATTCGACGCATACGTCTTAATTGACCGCGTGGTGGTGGCGTACCTTTTGAGTATATCGTGGGTCAACCACTTGTCGTAGCGTCGAGCCTGTACCCACTCAAGGGCCATCGGCCTCGGAAACCACCTGTCTGACCGTCTGTTTCTCGGACTACATTTAAAACCAACAGTCCGAACTTCTTTCTGTGTGTGTCAGCAGGGCGTTCATGTTTGAGGGAAACAGAAGAATCCTCCCATATTGTTGGCCGTCTCATGTTGGCATTTCATCATCTGCTTGAAAATAAGATATAAGCAACCTGTCAGCCGATCAGCTCATCGTCTTTTAACCTAGAACTTCGTCCTTCAGACCCGGTGATTGGAGATTTTGCAGATTCCTGTATAGAATACTGGTCGTACTCATGACCCGGTTCTAGTTTCATCCTGCTTCGAGGGAATCGACATTGCCTTTCTCAACCATGTGGTAGACATACATACGACTCTTTTGTAAAGCATAGGAAATCGTGGCCAAAGAGGAATTCGCATAACCTCAAATCACGTGTGCTGTGACACATGAGGCCCACTGTCAGACTAAACCAGTGTTTATTGGAGAACCATTCTCGGCTCTGATTTTTTTAGTCTTTGCCAATTTGATTATCGAGAATGAATTAAATTAGAAATCTTAATAGCACATTTAATCGTTGATAGCCAAGTATTTATGTATGGTGTAGATCATATTTTTGAATACCTTTTAGCATTTAACCCAACAGCGTCCTCCTTGAGCTCAACGACGGCAATGGATGGTGAGTCCAAAACACGTAGTTTAATCCTGTAGCTATACAATCATAACTCATTCCTTTGATTTCTTAATATGAAGTAATTGTCTATTCAATTTGATTCTTAATCCATTTATCCTCGATTGATCCCCCTTACTATTTATCAAATATTATGAACCCACATATGGGTATTTCCATGGTGTCGAACGCGACAGTCGTACGCATTTAAAGTGGACTAGAAGTCAAATTAAAATAATTTTTTTTTCTTTTATTACTTTAACTTATAGCTCTTTCAAAGCACTTTATTTAGTGAGAAAAAAGTAGAGCACTCCTAGCGCTGGCTCCAAGATAAAGCCAATCAAACAGAGATTCGCACGCGACAAAAAATGGAAGTGGTCAAAAAGGCCATCAGTATAAAAGCAAGATCTGCAAAAACCATTTAGTGCGACTAATTTTAAAATGTTGTTGAATAATTTAACTGTAAATTAGAATTTATTTAATCGAAACATGTTCCTTACTTTTTTTATTTCAAAATAAAATATGATTCGATACGTGACATTGCGAACGCGACACTTTTTTCCATCATTTTATTTATGTGGTTTCGGTATAATGCGAACCAAAAACTTGCGATTAATTGCAATCACATAGTTTCTCATGGTTTCTTATGCACTCTTTCATAACCCTTTGTACCCTCAGAAAGATTTCAGATAGCAAAAGTAAGTGCAATCTATAGGCACTTTTATCAAAAAAATGTTCAAAATTTATGTCCAAATTAGAAAATTCGAGCAAGCGCAGCCGTGAAACCGAATATTTCGAAGTGGGTTATGATTAAATGTAAGATTGGCTTACATTAGTTCAATTTAATTGTTTCCCCTTGAAAATTTGATAAACAGAGTGTTTTTAAGCACTTTTAATTTTTTGGTCTTGGTGGACGTTTTGGTGGAAATTCCCATATATATATATATAAATTAATTTTATTGTTATAATTATTTCTCTCCTTATCCATTTACACTCACTGATTGAACTATCCTCGTACTGAAATACCGATTTGAATTTATGTTACTTTTAGATTAGGATTTGTAGGCTAACTTCAATATGAAAAATCAACAACTTTTGAAATAAATCATAAATTCTTTGTTAACTTTAAAATGAAAGCTTAAGTTCTTTTCAACGGTCCGTCGCCAGTACATATAACTAATGCCATACCAAATTAAATAATCTAGAAGCATCAATATAAGTAGGTATAATATTAGGACACTCCAGTAGGGGTCGACCAAAGCGAAATTTGTGAATATAAACATTCATGCTTACAATACACCTATATCTATAGCGGCTGCACACTACAGCTGTTCATCTATACTTGCTCTTAAATCATAAAGAACCAACTTAAGTGTTGAAAATGCTCCTTCAACTGATACCTGAGTTGCTGAAACAGCTAGTATAGTAAAGGCAATATTTTTGAATTCCTCGTTTTTATGACCTTTTCAAAATTTTAAAACATTTGTCGATATATGTTATGTATGTGCTCTTTGACACTTTCCAAAGAAATCTATAACATGATTCGCAGCTTTTATATTTGATATTTATACTTCTCTTCTTCACAGTCAGACGTTGAGTCAGTTGCTTTGCAACTGTTTTTGCAATCAAAATATGAAATCTCGGGTCTGAGAATACTGGTACTGAACTCATAGTAAAAGAATGTTTGTCGGGGCACTTAGATAGTAATAAACCATGATTTGCTGAAGATTTTAGAACAATTGCTCGGTGCAAAAACAAAGCGTAATATAAATCACTTGGTAGTAATTGTGATCTATACCGTCCGTCCAAGGCCAAGTTAATTCATCAAACGGTTTCTTTGCGTATAATCAATCTATCATCATTATCACTTTACTTAATCTTGTCACTTTACATCAAAAATTATTCACGCTTAGTTAGAAATGCAATCGTTTATAGTAAAATCTATAGTAAGACTCCAATATTTCCATGGTGAAATGAACCTTATTTTTCTATAAAGTATAGAGTGCCTGGTTCATGGTCCGGTTTGCGAGCCCCAAAAACCCGAACTGAGCCGGTTCTCAGGGGTTCGGTTCCGGACCGGCTTGCAGCCTTGCTTTGAAATGCCACCAAACCAGCAGCAACTGATGCGCGGAACTTCGGAAGGTCTAACAATTTCTCTGTGCTCTTGTTTTCCATTTTGATGCGCCTATACAAAAAATAAGCATTTGTTGCTGCCATATCGACCAAATGGTAAAACATTCGAGTCATTGCATCCCGTGTTTTTATTCGAATATGATAACGGCTATATTATCTTAGTCGGCACTTGGTTTAGTAATTAAACACCTATTCGTAAATTAACCTACATAAGATCCGTGTCCTCCAAGCCAAAGTACTGCGCAGACTATCGGGAGCGCCCTGGTACATGTGCACGAGAATGCTGGAACAGGAACTTAATCTCCCAATGATAGGCGACGTAATTGTTAAACAATCTGCGGACAACATTGAGAGATTTAGAGGACACCCAAATCGGCAAGCAAGGCAACTACTTCGCAGAAGAAGGATAAATGGTGTCAGAGCCAGAAGAAGAATTTTAAGAATCTTTCCTTGGCAACTTCCTAGACGACTTATCTGATCCTGCCATAACATCTAACATCTAACACCAATCCAAACATAAATTATATCATACGAACATTA
Source organism: Lordiphosa magnipectinata (assembly GCA_037044535.1). Taxonomy (NCBI): domain Eukaryota; kingdom Metazoa; phylum Arthropoda; class Insecta; order Diptera; family Drosophilidae; genus Lordiphosa; species Lordiphosa magnipectinata. The sequence continues at coordinate 74,550 of JBAMBO010001684.1, read as the reverse complement.
AACTTTTCTAGTACATCTTAAGTTGCGGACAAAAAAGATGTATCAAAAAAATTAAACAAATAAAAAAATTGAATACCATTCTATTATTTGGTTTTCTTACCGGCACAATTGATACCACCAGAAGAAGGCTCAGATATACACGCTGAATAAGAAAAATCATCTAATAAACAGAAACAAACACAAAAATTTCTTGCAGTTGTGAAGTAGGCGCTGCTAGTAAAAGTTTGCGTGGAGTCCAAGAGTGCCTTAAGGCAATCATCATCATTTCACCGCTGCAACGCACTATTTTTATATATTTGCATATATGCAACTTGATTTGGATAATATATAATCTTACTAGAGATCTGCAAGAGTGCCAGTTTTTTTGACTGCATCAATACTCGCTTTAAAAGCGTATAGGGTGTGACTGACACTCGAACTTTTGCAGTCGAGTCAAATACACACTCGTTCTGTTATTGGTATGTTTGCGAATGAGTGTCAGCTTGATCGTCTGTTAAAGTGGTTTTTTTTTCCTTTGAGCGGCCTCGCATGTTGATTTCGTCTACGACGGCCACTCACACACACACAAGTAAATCACTGGTTTGCATAACTTTAATTGCTCTCGCTCTCTTCTCTCATCTTTGCAAAAGCAACTGTAAATGCTGTTAAGTTGTTGTTGTTATCTCAAGAGAGAGAGAGACAAATGAGCGAGAGACAAATGCAAAGAGCGTTACATAAATTTGTTGGGTGATTCGATCAACACCCGCTTTCTGCTTGTGCAAGTAACAAATTTGAGTCGGACGAGTAGCGCGGGTATAATTGGCACTCGATACCCGAAGCACAAATATGCCATGAGTGTTGTAAACACTGCATACATTTTTTGCAGTCATTTGAGGCACTCGAGTGTGAAAACTATCAAGTACGAATGCGGTACACTCGTGCAGATCTCTGAATCTTACCTTCAATGACAAAAATTGTAATTTGGCAGATTTTGAATTTCCTTCACTTTTATTTATAAGCCAAGTCACAAAACGAAATAGAGCAAAATTTATGCGCGCGAAGGCATGATGCTTATGAACAACAAGAAAAAGGTGCGTTTAAAAGCTTCGGAGAGCTTTCAAAGCTTCTTCTCATAATTTCATATGTTTATTGCTAACGGACAATTATAATTCAAATGACTTAAAAGCTTCTCACTTTTTAGATAATACAAATTATATAATAAGTGAATTGAGGCACTCTTGGGTATTAGAGGGTTAACTATCAGGTCTGTTCTCAATTCCACTTCCACTTTCGTTTTAACGTTTGAATGGACCATTTCACTTTTAAAAATTTATATAATATGAAAGGTGGTAAGGAAATCTGTGGTTACTAGATCAAGGCTTCCTTTTTCTACGAATTGAATCCACTTGGCATTGAGCTGTCGGTTTCAACTGCTTTCGCAATTCCGACTTTACTTTTTTTAGCTTTTGTTTGCTTATAACTTGTGTATCGTTCATCCGATCTTTATCATTCCTTCAGCAAATCGACAAATAATTTTTATTACTAGATATCTCTAGAAGATACAAACAATCTATCAAATCTATCAATCAAATTGCGGGGGCGGAAGGGGGCTTGGCAAAAATTGAAAATAAACTTGATCTACCTGCAAGTATAGGAAATATATGTCCCATACATGTCAAACCTCTATCTCTTACCATCTCTGAGATCTCTTCGTTCATTCAGACAGACGGACAGACGGACACGGCTATATCGACTCGGCTGTTGATGCTGATCAAGAATATATAATATATACTTTATAGGGTCGGAGATGATTCCTTCTGACTGTTACATACTTTTGCACAAACTTATTATACTCTGTGTACCTTTGGTACAGAGTATAAAAACTGAAATCGATTTTTTGAAAGTTCTGATTACTGATATTGGTGACCGATATTGGTGACCGATATTGGTGACTGATATTGGTGACTGATATTGGTGACTGATATTGGTGACTGATATTGGTGACTGATATTGGTGACTGATATTGGTGACCGATATAGGTGACCGATGTTGGTGACCGATATTGGTGACCAATAACGAGACAAGAGAGATTAGTGTTGGTTGTATGGTTGTTCAACTAGTCGCTTCACAAGAAGCGTTTACCAGCACGGAATGCCGTGTTGGAGACCAATATTGTTTTTGTCAGGAACAATAATGGCCGACAATATCGGGAAGTGTCATATAGCTTTAAAGGCAGATTTTATTGGTCAGTATCTCAATTAAAATTCTATCGTGCTGTTTTGCTTATAATCTAGTTTCTAAGTTTGACCTCTATGGGCTGGGTCCTGATCACTTGACCATCAAAGGCGTCATATTTGAATTACAATAATTGAGACTTCTTCCATCTTTGGTGGCTTTTCCAAAGATTTAGGTCTCATATTTTTTAAGCCAACAACAGATGTTGTATCTGTTTTTTCTTTTTTTTTTTAAATGGCTTTACACAGCCCAAAGGGCCACAAGCCGAGCTTCTTTCAATCTCTTGCCGTGTGTGCTTATAATTATCGCACAAGAGAAAGGGACCTACAATTTAACGCCGAATCCGAACGGCAAAGTTTGAGAAGCTTTTTCATGGCTAGTTACTTCACAGCTAACGCCAATAGCTGATGAAGGTGACCGGATGTGTAAAAGCTATTTTTCCGAAGAAAGAAAAAAACTTTTTTTTAGATGTTCCGAGGCGGAATTGAACCCACGCCTCCCGCACCGCAGGCCCACACACTACCCGCAGAGCTACTCCCGCACACACCTGTGTATCTGTGTGTTGCTAGCATAAATGTGACAACTAAACTCAAACTCGATCTGATCTAAAAAAACTGGTATGAGTTGTTGCTGCCTCTACTTTCACAATTTTTTGGTCCCGTACATAACCTTACCAAAAGTTGAGTTTTGTTGCACTGGGAGTCATGAGAAAACTTGGCTAAAAACTAAATTCGGGTACAAGCAATCTAAACATTTTTTTGTGGTGGCGGGAGCGGTCGTGGCGAAAAAATTATATATTGGTGTTTAGCTGCCTATCATCCTGCAGGCATTGCACAGCGATAATCTGGGAGTACTTAAATGTACCGCCGAAAAGAGACGGACAGACAGAAGGACAGAGAAAGCCCAATCGACTCAGCTCGTCATGCTGATCAAGAATATATAGTATATACTTTTTGTGGCCGGAGATTGTAATTATATTTGGTATTTCTTATTATATACTATATTCCTATTATATACTAGATTACACTATTAAGTATTAGGTATTTTTGTATGATCATGTAATGGTCACACTGGAGTGGATAAGCAAACCATGTGGTGTGGAAAATTAAAAAGTAATAAAAATAGTAACCTTAATTGAAGTAAACAAGTCTTTTACATGGTGTCAGAAGTGAAAACATAAAACGGGTGATGCACGGATAGAGCTAAGAGAGTTGGATTGCTCAAATTTGTCGGCAGACTGGAAAAACTGGAAGCGTGACTTTGTGGTCTACATGATTGCAAATGATAAGAGCAAGCAAACAGAGTCTGGAAAAATTACTACCTTCTTATGGTTAATTGGAACGAATGGTGCCAATATATACAATACATTGTATCCGAATGATGGGTCGCAGCTTGCACTACTAGGGACAATCATGGGACAACGTGTAGTAACAGAGGCTACGGCTACAACACCTGCGGTGATGGGGCCATATGTGCAGTCACAGCGAATATTGGAGGCAGTCTTGGAAAAATTTGATCAGCATTGCTTGCCACAAAGAAATGTGGCTATGGAATCTTTCAAGTTCAATAACATGATACAGAAGGAAAATCAAACATTTAATAAATTCTTGACAGAATTGCGTATGCAGCTGGAGCGATGTGAATTTTCATGTGCCTGTGGTCTACCATATGAAAAACTAACAACTAAATTCGGGTACAAGCAATCTAAACATTTTTTTGTGGTGGCGGAAGCGGTCGTGGCGAAAAAATTATGTATTGGTGTTTAGCTGCCTATCATCCTGCAGGCATTGCACAGCGATAATCTGGGAGTACTTAAATGTACCGCCGAAAAGAGACGGACAGACAGAAGGACGGAGAAAACCCGATCGACTCAGCTCGTCATGCTGATTAAGAATATATAGTATATACTTTATCTATCAGGAGATGATTTCTTCTTTGCGTTGCAAACTTCTAGGCAATATTATATGCACTATTCAAGTGTATAAAAATTAATTTACAATATTAATGAATTCAATTATCTTACATTTTATCAAAACACATTTGGCTTATTAAAACTCCATATTAGAATACGATGACTGATCCTAATTGAGCATCCAAAAACAAACAAATGATATCGTTGTTTTTTAAATGCATTCTTCAATAAGGTTAGGTTGCGATGGCTGAGAGCTACAAGTCGCTCTCCCGCTTAGGCCACATTGGGCCCATTGCGATGCCATATTTATTCCCTATTACCCTTTTTAAACTGACGGGGGTACTCGTTACTGAACCATTGTGTGGACAGAATGAATTGGAGTAGAGCTGGGATCTCTAGCCCAGATGTCTCCGAGAGGTTGAGTAGCAGAGGTTGACCAAGTGTCCTAAGTCTCCTTCTACTCAAGGCGGGGCAATGGCAGAGAAGGTGTTGTACCGACTCCTCCTTTTCTTCGTATCCGCAACTTCTGCAGAAGTCATGGTAAGTAACGCCTAGGCGTGATGCGTGTCTGCCAATAAGACAGTGACCCGTCAGAGTCCCCACCAGAAGTTATATGTGGTCTCTTCTGTGACGTAAAAGTGTGTTAGTACTTTTTGGTCGAATGTTGGCCACGTAAGCCTCGCTACTGCACAGGAGGAAAGGGTTTTTCCACCGATTCGTAGCTAGACGAAGTGTTTTAGCTTTTGTGTGAAGCTTATATGTCGCCATAGGCATCCCTATCGTGCTCTTCTCTGAAAGGAGCTCGATGGTGGTACCTGTTCTGGCCAGTTTGCCCGCAGACTCATTTCCTTCTATGTTGCGATGTCCAGGCACCCATATAAGGTGTATACTGAAATGTCGTGCGATCTCATTCAGAGATAAGCGACACTCCGTAAGTGTTTTAGCATTGTTGGTATGCGAGTTAAGTGCTTTAAGGGCGGCTTGACTATCTGAGTATATAAATACGTTTCCTTCTTTGACCGTGAGTGTGCTAAGGCAGGTGGCAGCTTCCTGGATGGCGACCACCACTGCTTGGTACACACTACAGTGATCAGGAAGGCGGAACGATAAGTTCAAACCTAGGTTGGGAGAGAAAACGCCCCCTCTTACTTTTTCGTCGAGCTTAGAACTATCAGTGTAGGTGTTAATGGCGTTAGCTCTGCTATGGGGAAGGTTGTCCCAATCGTGTCGGCTTGGGATATGGACGTCGTATAATTTTCGAACGTTGTTTGTGGTATACAGTAGTCTGTATCTAATGGAATACTCTCTTGTTCTTGGAGTATGGTAGAGTGTCCCGAATTACCCCTGTTCCAGGCATCGGATTCTCGTAGTCTTAGGGCTGCTATGATAGCCATTTGCTTTGGAACTAGGTCTAGTGGTAGAAGGTGAAGAATAGTATTTAGCGCTTCCGTTGGTGTCGTTTGGAGAGCGCCGCTAATACATATTTCAGCACATCGCTGTACTTTATGCAGATTGTTCAATGCTGATTGTTTCCCGAGTGCTGGCCCACATACTATTGCTCCATAGAGTAGTATGGGGCGTACTACGGCTGTGTAAAGCTAATGTACTATGGAGGGGGGAAAACCCCATTTGCGGCCTATGGCCTTTTTGCAAGAGAAAATAGCAATGGTTGCCTTTTTAATAAAATCGTAAGCCACCACTACGTGTCCCTCCGCTTCCATAAGTCGCAGCAGTTGGTTAACTGTTACAACCCACTGCAGCGGAGAGAGAACACCTCCCTGCGGAGTGCCTCTGTTAACACATCTGCGAGCAGTTGCATCGCCAAGTTGGGAGTACAAAGTCTTGCTGGTTAGCAATTGGTCGATGAATCTTACTAGCGGCACACCTGCTCCCACATATGTCAAGGCAGAGGTGATGGCGTTAGGTTGGACGTTATTGAAGGCACCCTCTATGTCGAGAAATGCTACTAAAGAGAAGTTTCTTGCTTCAAGTGATCTTTCAATCCTTGAGACTAGAGAGTGCAGGGCGGTTTTAGTGGACCTACCCTTGCTGTATGCATGTTGCGTGTGTGCTAGATGAGCGGGTATTATAGTTTGCCTCAGATGTACATCTATAAGTCTTTCAAGAGTTTTAAGAAGAAACGAGGATAGGCTGATTGGCCTTTAATCGTTTGGTTTCACATATGAAGCTTTGCCCGCTTTCGGTATCAATACCACTTTAGTTTCTCTCCACCTAGTGGGGATATAGTTGACCTTAAGACAGTTTACATAGATGGTGTAAAACCAGGTCATTGTGTACCCAATAGTTTGTTGTAGTTTGGCAGGATATAAGTTATCAAGACCTGGCGACTTAAATGGTTCGAACGAATCGATAGCCCATTTAATTCTGGTCTCTGTGACAATGGTTTTGTCATATTGCATAGATAGGTCGGTTGGCCTAAACTGAGGTGTTAAGTTAAGGGAGCATTCAGGAAAGTGAGTGCTTAGCAGAGGATTTAGGGAATCTTCGCTAGAGTCGGTCCAGGTTCCGTCTGTTTTTTGTTAAAGTCCTGGCGGGGTTGGTGTGCTAGCCAGCATCTTTCTAAGCCGTGATGCATCAGAAGTAGATTCAATATTACTACAGTAATGGGCCCAGGAAGAGCGTTTGGCCCTTATGGTAGCTTCTAATAGGTACATAACTTTGGTTTATATAACTCCCAAGCGGTTGTTTGGTCGTTATATTTGGCTACGTTAAATGTATGTCGACATTTTTTCCGGAGCTTATCCAGCTCTGCAGACCACCAAGGTGGTTTAAAGGTGGCTTTTATTTTTCTAGGGGGGCAGGCCCTATTAAACGAGTCCGTATACGCGATGGTGAGCGTATCGACAAGGTCATCTATCTGTTTTCCCGTACTTGGTGTGTATGGCGGGAACGGTCTAAGCTTTTTAGAGAGAAGTTTGTTGTGTACTTCCTAATTGGTTTTTTGGGGTTCTGTATCCTTTTGGGTGAGGGACACTTATTAGATAGTACGACTTCAATGTATCGCTGGTCAGAGAAGGAGTGCTCTGGCAGCACCTTCCTTGATATTAATTGGTCACAGAGGTCTTCGGTAATGAGGGTTATATCTAAGACCTCTCTTCTGTTTTTGATAATAAAGGTAGGGTCATTCCCTTTATTGGCAATATGCAAATCTGTCTGTAATAGGTAGTTATATAGTGATTCACCACGCTCATTTATACCTGAGCTGCCCCATTGTGTATGGTGTGCGTTGGCATCACCACCTAAAATTAGGCTTGTGTGTGTATAAATGCTGTATCCAGTTAGATCCCGGAATATTTTTGATGGTGGAGGGCTCTCAGTGTCATGAGCCAGATAAAAAGAGGCCAGCCTGATGGTTGAACTCCCCAGTTCCAGGCTGACCGTGGTGATGTCACCATCACTGAACTGGGGAAGTAAAAGTGTTTTAAAATGTATTTTGGTTAAAATACATGATCGAATTTTTCCCTTACCCTTGGTGTGGAAAAGGTTGTATTTGGGTGTCTGTAAGCCATTGATTCTGTCACCAGAAATTCATAGTTCTTGAACGAGCACAATATCTACTTCGCCTGAGGATAGGCGAAGTAACAGTTCAGCGGTTGCTGCTTTAGAGTGATGCAGGTTTATTTGTAGAGCCCGCATCAAATAAAAAAATTTGTGACTAAAGATTTTGTGCTAGTCATTTGACCCTCCAGACACCCACTTCACATAAATCTTCATAATTTGCCTTTGCTTTATTCCGTTTAGATGCAGTACAAAATAATAAAAAGAAGGAATTTACTTTTTCTTAAATACTAGAAGTAAACACTTAAACAAAAAACAGAGAAAAACGGTAAGAATTTCAGTTAAATAGAGGATCTGGCCGTAAAAAGGCTAAAATCACAAACTAAAATCACTAGCTGAAAAGTGTCAGCACTGACTGGTTGTCAGCACTAGCCCCTTAGACGTAGCGTTAGACTATTGTGTAGAGTAACAAAATGACGTAAAACGTTACGTTGGTACTTACGTCGCCAACTTAAAGCCAAACAATTTATAATTAAATAAAACAATGGCTAAAGGTTAAAGTAGTAATATATCACAAGAGCAAAGACTTGCGTTAGAACTCCTTGCGATGCACTTCACTTCACTGTGTGGGTGGGAGGATCACTGAGTGGGCGGGCACAGGTGCAGACACTTGAGACTGCTGGTGGCCCCAATGGTGGTTGTTTCAACAACCGGCTCCAGATCCAGCAGAGTGACAGGGCACGTTGATGAAACGAACTCGGACGGCACTTGGGCAAACGTTTGATGAACTTCCGTGGTATACACGAGTATAAGAACGTGTTTAAAATATAAAAATTTAATTTATTCGCGGAGCTGCACCTTTCAGCGATCCTTCATTCTTCAATTAAAAATATCACAGTTAATGAAAGATCCACTTTATGAGTTGTTGAAATTTTATTTTGGGTTCTAGGAAGAGGGTGAAGTCTATTTGTTTAGCGCGTGCAAAGCGAATGACAACAAGGGATGAACATAAACTTGTTCTTTTGAACTGCAAAAGCGATAGAAAAAACTTTAAATATAAGAAAAAATAAGTCTAAACATTTTAATGTGCTCTGGTTTAATACATGATTATTAAGAATAGCGGTTGTACACAAACGACTAGTTCATGTGGGTTTCTGCTTTGGTTTTCTGAAATAATCAAAAATCAGAAATTAAAAAGTAAAAACAGAGTTAATATTAACAATAAGTCGTTTTTAAAACATTTAATCAAAAAATGTAAGTCGATATCTCATTGTATGATATTTGAGGAGTCTTAAGAGTGCTGCAGATGAACCATAAAACTAGAAGGTCAAGCAAACTTCGTCTGAGCCGAAGTTTTTATTGCAAGACCGCAAGAACGCTTACATAGAAATCAATAAAGGTTTTTAACATTCAGATAAACATCTGATTTCAAACATATCAAATAAACAATCGCCGAACTTAAGACGATAAAATTGAAAATAAAAAAGTTTTTCTCAGTAAGACTGATTTTCCGACCGATCCGTCCTATGTCAGCCTTAAGATATAGTCATCCGATTGTAACGGACACGCGGAATGTCGAGAGCACGCTCTGTCTAAATGTTTGGCCGGCTTGGCTCAGGCAAGTAGGGGGTTCTTGGTGGTCTCCCAATCATGCGCTACAGAATAAAAGGAGACAGATCCTAAAGGAATGGCCAAACTACAGAATACGGAATCTATTCTGGAAATGTTACTATTAAGTGGAGAACTATGATGGTGTTGTCCTCCTCTATACCCGCCCTACCTTGCAGAGCCTTTTGAGATTATATGGCTCTGCCCAAATCAAGACGCGAGTACACTTGCTATGGTTGCCCTTTAAACAGTATTTATTTCATAATTATCGTTATATCTCTCTCAATTTAAACATATTTCGATCAAAAATACGTGATTCAAGTTTCATTAGGATATTATATTGGGTAGGAATAAGCAGAAGGCTTTTTGTGAACCTAAACGGGTGCATTCTGAGATCGCTAAAGATTATAGTAGGCGTGTACTCAAAACAAGAGTATTTAAGCCGTTAGGCGGCAATCCTAATTGGCCATGGATTTCAGAACTGCTTTTGAGGGCTTACTTTACTCTTACTTGTGTCGGCTATGCCATACTTACGGCAGGATGCTGTTGATCGGCCTGTTGATCGATGAAGCTGTCGTGGGGAAAAGAGTGCAAATACAAAAACTCTCAGAAGCAGTATGTTTGACCTAGGAAAATATAAATGTAAAACGCAATTACTCGTCTAGCAGAGATATCAAAATGCACAAAATTTAACAAACGATTCTCGATACAGTGACATGGTGATCCATCACCTAACCCTCAGGTAGAATCCAAAGTGTCTCGTATACACGGCGGCGGCTGTCCTTTGATGATGAGAACTCTTTGAGAAGCTTGGCTACCGAATATGGGAGCAGACGCGAAAGGTGCCAGCATGGACCACCGATACACCCTGGCTCAGCGACACCTAGGTGTGACCGCGGCGACACACGCCACGTGCAAGCGTGCGGCTGCGCCTATCCAACTATTCAGCTAGGGCCACGTCCAAACTGAGAAAATCCAATGGAAAAGGTACTACCGAGTGGGAACACCGACACAAGACCTTGATTGAGGCACTCTCTGGTTGCTCAGGCGACACCTGCTCGTCGAGTGGTTATGTACGGTGCGTGTGCTAATTGCACTAAATATTCAGCGTACAGCCGGATCAAGTGCGGGAGCACTAACGAGGACAACCACTTTGATGCAACACTGTATAAAACACAGAGTTATAACCTCGAGAACATATGAAAACTATTTGTCTATTTTCCATACCTGAAGTTGAGGTTAAGTCGGACGACAAAAACAAACAAATAACAATAAATGTTTGGCCACCCATATATTCGTTGGCAATAGATGATCTTGACCAGATTCCGGATGACTATTAGCCACTATTTATGGTCTTAGACACTGACTAGGGTGATATTTCTGATCAGCCAAACTTTATGCGTCAGTTCGGAAAAGGTGGTCGTCCAGAAATTTCAAGACATAGTTTTTCTGGACCTAATGGGGGCGTATGTAGTGAGGTAAAGCTGCTGATCGGTTCAACTTGGCGAACCCAGCGCGATCCTGGCTTACTGCGTCTCAAGTCGACTCACACCTCCTCGTTGGTGACCACTGTAAACAGAACGCTTTGCATCCGCAATGCTTCTGGCAAACGTGAGCGGCGGGCCCTCCCTACAAGGTACAATATATAGGGTTGATGTGTCGGGTTTGGTACCCACCGCCGTCAAAAAAACTCCACCAATGAAGACTGCGACAACAATGCCTCGGATACGGACCCCCTCTGACGACCCACGCAAATGTTTTAAGGACCACGATTTGAGGATTTGCACCTGTAATGTTCGCACCCTCAACAGAGAAGGTGCTGATATCCAGTTGGGGAATGTCCTTGAGAAATATTCATCGGACGTTACCGCACTTCAGGAAATGCGATCGATTGGACAGGGGAGCATGGTGAAAAGAAAATCAACAATCAATGCACCCTGGGAGATCTACTATATCGGACATGCTTCCTAGCATGAGTTAGGATGCGCCTTTGCAGTCAGTGCAAGACTTCGTCGCTCTGTCATCAGTTTCACATCTGTCTTTTCGATCACGACATAATCGCTAAAATTGGGAGCTAAAATTGAAACAACCTCCGGTAACGGAGAGAGGAACATGGTCCTAAGTAGTACCAGGTTTAAACATCGCGACATCCATAAGGCGACCTAGAAGTCCCCTGATCAACTAACGCGAAATCAGATTGATCATGTTGAGATCGACGGAAGGCACTCATCGAGTGTTCTAGACGTGCGTGCGATTTGAGGTGCCAACATAGACTCGGATCACCCCCTTGTTGCAGCCAAAGTACGCACGCGGCTCAGTGTGGCACATGCCTCACGTACTAGTACACGTCGAAAGCTAAATGTCGATAAGTTGCAATCACAACGGACCTCTGAAGGACACACAGCTAAGCTCACCCAACTGCTCAGGGAAAACTCAATACTCCCTTCTGGTGTTTGCAAACAATGGAATCACATATCACACTCCATGAGTATGGCTGCCAAGGAGATACTCGGGTATGCCGAGCACCCTCGAAAGCAGACTTGGTATGATGAGGAGTGCCGAGACGCTCCTGCAGAGAAAAACGCTGCCTACAGGAGAACTCTGCAGTCGGGAGCAACGCGGGCTGTTAAAGAGCAATACCGGAAGAAAAGGAGAGAGGAGAAGCGCCTTTTCAGAAGGAAAAAGAATGAGCGAGAAAGGCGCATGCGTGAGGAAGTCGAGATGCTATTCGGCATGGATGAGACTCGAAAATTCGATCGAAAGATTAGACGACTAAGATAGACCCACCGGACCATCACGAAGTCTGTGTAGCCATAAAAAGGCTTAAGAACAACAAATCAGCAGGAGCAGATGACCTGCCAGCTGAACTGTTTAAGGCTGGAGGCGAGGAGTTGGTAAGGTGCATGCACCAACTCCTCAGCTGAATATGGTCCGACGAGAGCATGCCCGAAGATTGGAGCTTGAGTGTAATTTGCCCACTTTTTAAGAAAAGGAGATCCTGCAGTTTGCGCCAACTACCGTGGGATCAGTCACCTTCCCATCGCATATATAATTCTGTCGTGCATTATTTGTGAACGTCTAATCCGCTTATTAGCACACTGAACGGAACTTATCAGCGTGGCTTCAGACCTGGTAAACCCACCACAGACCAGATATTCACATTACGTCAAACCCTGGAGAACACCTATGAGAGAAATATCAAAACCTACCATCTTTTTGTTGATTATAAATCAGCCTTTGACACACCGGTAAGGTCAAGGTTCTTTGACGCCCTGTCTACCTTTGGTATACCAGCAAACCATCCGAACCATTTGATACCAAGAGAGGTTTTAGGCAGGGTGATCCCCTATCGTGTGACTTCTTTAATCTACTAATGGAGTATATACTGCGCCAGTGCCCAAATGCCAACAGATCGGGCTCATTTTTTTATAAAGATCTAATGCTACTCGCATACGCCGATGATATTGACATTATCGGCAAAAACGAACGGGCGGTAAGCAGGTCGTTTTCAGAGATTGAGAAGCAGTCTAAACTGATGGGCTTAGCGGTAAACGAGGACAAGACGAAGTACCTAGTATCCACGGACAAGAAGCCTACGCCTCTTGGACAATTTGTTACTATAGGGGAGTATAACTTTGAGGTTGTAGAGGATTTTGTCTTCCTCGGGACGATGCTTACCGGCGACAACAACATCAGCCTGGAGATCCGAAGAAGAATTACCCTTGGAAACCAATGCTACTAAGGGCTCAGTAGAGAGTTCAAGAGCAGAGCCTTTTCTCAAAGAACAAAAATAGCGCTATACAAGTCGATCATCATCCCAGTCCTGCAATACGGCGCAGAAGCATGGACAATGACAGCAGCGGATGAGGAGGCGATTGCCGTGCTCGAGCGAAAAATCCTTCGGAGGATCTATGGACCTTTAAAAGTTGGCGTTGGATATGTATGAGCTCTATAAGTACATCAGTCTAGTCAAGCGCATAAAGCAACAGCGGCTGCGCTGGTTAGGACATGTAATCCGGATGGATGAAGAAGCTCCAGTAAAAAAGACGTACAAAGCGAAGGCGGCTGACTTTGGAGGACAAGGCAGAAGGGGTCGCCCACCACTAAGATGGGATGATCAAGTGCGGAAAGACATTTCCAACCTTGGTGGGAACAACTAATGAAGAAGCGAGTGGCGGGCATTTATTGCAGAGGCCAAGACCGTCAAGCGGTTGTGATGCTACATCGGGCCAATAAAGAAGAAAGGAACCCGGGACTGGAACTAATACAAGCAAACCCTGACAGTATTCAATAGCGAAATCAGGAAAGTCAAAAGAACAAATTATAGGAAACTCTGCGAGTCCGTTGAAAACACGAAAGAAGGAGCTAGGTTACATAGAGTCCTTTCCAGGAAAAGCCCTGACGGCATCACCTCGCTCAAAAAGGCTATCGATGCATACACAGAGAGTAACGAGGAGAGAGTACGTCTCTTGTTAGACACTCACTGTCCGGGAAGCATCCGCATGGAAGAATGTGACAAACAAGAGAGCTACTATCACCCACGTGGCTCTGACTGGGCAGAGGCCAAGAAAATTGTTTCCACAGGGAGACTTGATTGTGCAATCGGAACATTCCAGCCCTTCAATTCCCCCCTGGCCGGATAGCATTTATCCAGCATTCCTGCAGGAAGGGAAGGACACACTTCTACCATTCTTCAGGAAAATCATAACCAGCAGTCTTGCTACTGGGTATATCCCCCACGCTTGGCGCAGAGCAAGTGTAGTCTTCATTCCCAAGGCAGGGAAGAAGGATATAACTAACCCCAAGTCTTTCAGATCCATCAGCTTGACATCGTTTTTACTGAAAACAATAGAAAAGCTGGGAGACAACAGTATACGCAATACGCTGTTAAAGGAGCCAACACAGCACGCGTACAGAGCAGGCCGATCAACAGACACGGCATTGTATCTGCTCGGGAAGATGCTCGAGAAAACAATGGAAGATAAGGAGGTTGCTCTTTGGGCCTTCCTAGATATTGAGGGAGCATTTGACAACACATCCCATAGTGCTGTCAATAATGCTCTAATCAGAAGAGGAATAAACCCCACAATAGGCAGACGGATAGACTCAATTCTACGATGCAGAGAAGCCTCTGTAGTGGAAGGAGGAAAATCCATCACAGTAGCCACAACTAAAGGATGCCCTCAGGGAGGAGTACTTTCCTAACTGTTGTGGAGCCTACTTGTGGATGAACTCTTAGAATGACTCGCGTCCCAGGGCATAACATGCCAGGGATACGCAGATGACATCGTTATCCTTCCAAAAGGAAAGTACGAAGAAACCCTATGTGACATAGTCCAAAGGGGACTGAAAGTGACGTCCGATTGGTGCAAGGAGGTTGGGCTGAACCTAAACCCTGCAATAACCATCGTTGTACCGTTCAATACAAGATACAAACTCAGTAGAATGAGGCCAATACGTCTTTCCGGCTGCCTCATATCACCGGAAATAGAGGTCAAATATCATGGCGTCGTCGAGAATACACTCAGTAAGTGTACTAGGACACTATACACATGCGGGAGTATAGCCGGAAATCATGCTCCGTTGGCTATACCTCATGATGGTGAGACCGACGCTCACGTATGGAGCTGTCGTATGGGGAGATAGAGCAAATCTCCTCACTGTAAGGACGCAGTTGCAAAAGCTGCAAAGGTTGGCATGTCATTCATACCGCAGCCATGCGTACCTGGCCGACAGCGACCCTAGAAATCCTGATGGAGCTAACACCACTCCGCCATACCATCTGCTTGAAGAAAAAAGCCACATTGCTCAGACTGGCAGCAGAAGGAGTAGGCAGGAACTGTAGTTCCTGTATTAGGCCTGAGGGACTCTGTGAGGTTGGAGAAGGAAATTCCAATAATCCTTCAACCCAGAGACGAGATGGTGGCAGAGTCCCACTTCGACAGGAACTTCACTGCACACAAAATTAATAAGAGAGATTGGATCTCACTAGAAGAGACATAAAATGCAACCACACACAATTCTGTGGTACAAGGAGCTGGACTTGGGGTAGCAAGACCTGGAACGAAAAGGTTTGAGTCTATTTGCCCAAATGGCAATTTTCTAAAGTGCCGGTAAGACACAATCAACTTGTTTTTTGTTTTAGTGAACACACACGCACCACAATAGGCATCGATCATCAGTTTTCGAATGCTTTTAATTGCCAAATGCAATGGCTTCATATGCCGCTCAATTCGCCGCACACAGGCAGACAAGAGCAAGAGAGTAACATTGAGTGGGAGGTAACATAGCTAATGAGATGTAGTTAACATTCTTTGTATTACATAGATTCAGTTTCAGGGGGTTATAATTCAAAATTGATTGTTAGTTTACAACAGATTTTAGAACTTAGATTACAATAAATTCAGCATGAAATGCCCAAACATCGGCCACGTTGACAGACCATAGGGTCTGTCCAGGGTCGGCCAATTAATTGGCAAAGGTGCCAAGCGATGGATCGATCGCTTGAAGATTCCTGTCTTCGTTCGCACGACTGCAACACGCACCTTTCCATCAGCTCCTGTGACCACTTCATCGACGACACCTGCTATCCACATTTGAGGAGGCACGTTGTCCGCGTGAATAACTACTACCGTGCCTGGTTGTAGATTGGTTGCCTCTTTCGTCCACTTGATGCGCTGCTGCAGGCTCAGCAGGTAGTCGCGAGACCAGTCTCTCCAAAATCTCAGCTTGATCGCTGAGACGAGTTGCCAGCGTTGCAAGTAGGTTAGTTTCGCCTCAGCTTGCAGCTGCGTGGACGCGGGTGGCAGCGTTGTGAGAGTTGTGGCTATTAGAAGATGGCCGGGAGTTATGACTTCCCCGTCGTGGGGATTGCTGCTGTCGGCACCGATTGGCCTCGAGTTCAATACTGCTTCCACCTCGACCAGAATTGTTTGGAGTTCATCCTCCTTGAGCAGAGCGCCTCCAATAGCTCTCAGCATTAGGTGTTTGGCCGACTTGACGGCCGCCTCCCATAGACCGCCGAAATGCGGTGCTCCCGGAGGGATGATCTCGAACGTGAATCGGTGAGACGCAGCATATGCATGAATGCCTTCGGTCTGGCCTTCTAATTGGCCCATAAGTTGCTCCAGCCAGCGAGCAGCACCTGCAAAATTGGTTGCGTTATCGCAGTAAAGCTTCCTGACGGGACCTCGACTACCAATGAATCTGGAGAGGCATAAAACAAATGTATTAGAGGTCAAGTCCTTAACCAGCTCTAACTGTACAGCTTTCGAAATAAAGCAGACAAATAGCGCAATGTACATTTTTAGAGGTTGCTTCCCCCTTATACCCAGAGATACTCTAATTGGTCCAAATAAGTCGACTCCGCTAATTTCGAATGGCCGATTTCCATGTAATCGGTCAGCGGGTAGATTGCCCATGATTAGAGACAATAATTTGGGTTTGTAGTGAAAGTAATGCACACATTTACGAACAATGGCACTACATTCTTGGCATGCGGTTACTAGCCACATTGATTGTCTTAGCAAACCGACTAACGCTCGAGGTCCAGCGTGACAATTAATGCGATTAATGTGCTGAAGATATAGCTCGACAAATCTGGAGCCTTTAGGCGTCAATAGAGGAAATTTTGCGTTGTGAGTCAAAGTGGCATGTAGCAAGAGACCACCTACTCTAAGTAAGGACATTGAAATGTTGCCAACATGCTCATCGCAAATAAAGGGACTGAGTTTTTGAAGAGCAGGTTGCAAACATAACGACTCTTTGAGTTTTTCAATTTCAGTTGCATAAACACCTTTTTGAACAGCCTCAACTACTTTCAAGAAAGCGACTTCAAGTTCGTCAGATGATGGAACAGTAGAACTCCAGCGCAATCCAGCTCGTCTGGAAATTTTTCCACAATTTTGAGAATGGGGCTAATTTCCACATCGGCCACGATAAGTGCAGTGGCAGATTTTTTCCTTTCCGGCGTCGCATCAAATTCTGTCAGCTGAAGATGCGGATTTAGGGGCCAGTCGCACTCTTCTCGTTGCAAGAACTTTGGACCCACGAACCAATCCGATGAGTTCACTTCAATCACCGAACAGCCTCGAGATGCTAAATCCGCCGGGTTTTCTTTCGTACGTGACGTCATATACCAGTGGATGTGATTTTTTGGATGGCTGCGATTCGATTTGCGACAAAAGTTGTTAATTGGGATGGATGAGTCTGCAGCCAATGGAGAACCACCTCCGAATCAGACCATAATACGACCTTTTCTACTTGAAGATTGAGTATCGCACGCACATCTTCCCACAGCTTGGCCAAAAGATGAGCTGCACAAAGCTCTAGGCGTGGGACGGTTTTTGTTTTAAGCGGTGCCACTCAGGACCTTGCAGTAAGCAAGAAAACAGATATGCCACTGAGTTCTTTTACACGAATGTAAATGCAACATCCAAATGCTCTGGTAGAAGCGTCAGCGAATCCGTGAATTTGGCATTGAACTTTCTCGTTGACACCAACGTATCATGGTACTGAAACTGTGTTCAAGTCACGAAGTCAGAAGTGTTTCTGGTATGGGATCGTCCCAGTCTAGGCTTAGAAGCCAGATCTCTTGCAAAAAGATTTTTGCACACGTTATGCCTGGGCATAGGAGTCCTAACGGATCGAAGAGACGAGCAATGAATGACAGAATTGACCTTATGGTGGGCAATTTGTCAGAATCAAAATCCATAAGCGAGTATTTGAAGACATCCGTGTGAAGATTCCATACGAGCCCAATGTCTTCATGTCTCCTTGATCTCCGGACGAAATCAAAGATTCTTCTGGCTGATTTTCCTCTAAATGACAATTCGCAGCCCATTTTGTGAGAATGAATCCTGCTGATTTAAGAATGTCATCTAATTCCTTGCGCCGTTTTTTCAATTCAACTATCGAATCAGCGCCTGTGAAAACATCATCAACATAAAAATCGCAAGCCAGGGAACGAGAGCCGAGAGGATGCGAATTTGAATACAAATCACCAAGAGACTTCAAGCATCTGACAGCTAAAAATGGAGCGCTAGCTGTACCATATGTTACAGTGTTCAGACAGTAAATTTGCAAAGGGTCAGTGTTTGTACGTCTCCAGACAATCAGTTGAAAATTTCGCTGGGCCTCGTCAACCTCTACTTGACGGTACATTTTTTCTATATCTGCAGTTAATGAGTATTTGCGACAGCGAAATCTAAGTAGAAGAGCATACAGACAAGGCTGAATGGTTGCTCCGACCATGAGCAGATCGTTCAACGACACTTGAGTAGTGGTTTTGCACGAAGCATCGAAAACTGCTCGTAACTTTGTGGATGTGCTTTGAGGTCGTTCCACACATTGATACGGAATGAAACAATGTGGCGTAGAGGGAATGGAATTATCGATTGCAGTCATGTGGCCCAGTGTTATATTTTCCTCCATGAATTTCACCAGCATAGCCTTGAGATGTGGTTTGGACTGCAAACTTCTTTCCAACGATAAAAATCTTCTTCTTGCTATGTCGTATGAAGAACTAAGGCTTCTTGGGCTTGACTTAAATGGCAACGATACTTGCAAACGACCAGATGGCAATCGAACAATGTTTTCGATGAATGATTTTTCACACATAATTTGTTCTGGGGTACAGAGTATTGCCTCAGCTATGTTTGGAACTTGTTCCAACTCCCAGAAACGTTTTAGCAACTTTTCAAGAGGGCAGGGCTCTTGCAAAGTGCTCACCAGTGAGCAAGATAATTGTATTTTTGGACCTGTTGACTTACAGCGTCCGGAAACAACCCATCCAAAAACTGTGTTTTGTAAACTTGGTGCTTCTCTGCCTTGGTTTATGTGACCATCTTTTAAGAGCTCAAAGAAAGCGTCTGCACCCAACAGCAGATCGACTTTTTGCGGTTTATGAAAGTATGGGTCAGCAAGTTGCAGTCCATCAGGTACCTTCCATGAATCGTGAGGGACTGATTTTTCTGATTGATACGAGGAGATGGTTTTAAGTACAACAAAATTAGCAATCATTTCGAAGGAATGAATTCGAGAGCAAATACTGGCCTGAACTAGTTGGTTAGCCGACACACTGGACTTCCCAATGCCCAACAGGCTTATGTCCATTTGTTTCCGTTGTAATTGTAAGCGTTTAGCCAATTCCTCGGTTATAAAATTATCTTGTGAACCTGAATCCAAAAGTACTCTCCCTGTTTGAGGATTGCATCCGTTGCCCTTGACTTGGACAATAGCAGTTGCTAAAACGACTTGATCAATCTCAGGTGCCATTGCATGGTTCGATGAAATAGAATTAGTTTGTTGAACATTAGTGGCAGACTGAGAATTTGTGGTAGACTGATTCCACATTGGCTGATTCGCAGATGCCGATGTGGTTGACTCATTCGAGTATCGATGCAATAATGTATGATGGGGCTTAGAACAAACTCTACAGTGTGATGACTTGCAGGCTGAAACATTATGTCCCTTTCGGAAGCAGTTAAGACATAATGGGAATTTGAAACGAGTAGAGACTGAGGATGACGCAAAGGATGCGCATGAGCTAATGAAATGATCATTTGATTTGCAAAATAAACATTTCGGATCAATAGCTTGAGTGGTGTGAGACACAGACAATGAAGTTTTGCCGGAGTTTTTTTGATGTGTCTCGCGAGCTGGTTTGCGGGCCTTACAATGACCTGAAGTGACTTCATCAGCTGACAAATGCTGATATCACCTGTTTAGTGCGGCTTCGCACTCTTTCCACAACGGGATCTTTTGGTAGTCGAGACTCTCTTCCCATCTAGACCTTGCTTTGGCATCAACCTTAGACATGGCTATGTGAATCAACATGGCGTTAGCGATCTTCTCGTTATCACCTACTGACAATAGTGACTCGTAAATGGCGGTAATAGTGTCAATTAAAGACCTTAACGATGAGGCAGATTCTGAATGGGCTGAAGATCGAGAAGTTTTGCAATACTATCGAAGAAAATCAAACATTCACAGTCATACCCGTTCTTCAAAGCGGCTACTGCTTTGGGATAATTTTCATCGGTCACCTGAAAGGCCTTGACTGTGCCGAGAGCTTCTTTCTCTAAACAATTGAGCAAGTGATTGAACTTCTCAACATTTGATAGTGAGTCGTCGTTGTCAACTTCCCAAGAAATTTTTTAATTCAGAATAGCTGACACCAAACTTTGGCAATTTCACCTGTGGCAAGTGCCTGTTATGGGAGACAGTTGTATTCAAAAGTGATTCATTATGAACTTTAACCTTAGTGCGACCTCCAGCAGAAATTAGCAGTGCCTTGGTTGCCACGCATAAATCCTCTAGTTCCTCTCGAGATGCCAACTCAGGACTTGCATTTTCAATCTAGAGTTGCAGGTCAAATGCGCGGTCAATGTATTTATCTAAAGTATCTAATCGACATTCTAGCTCTACTTTGTTAAACGACACTGTTTTTGCCTTGATTGACTGTTGAATTCGTTTAATATGCTGCTTTACAGCTTCCAGTTGGCCAAGACTCTCAATTTCTTCCGTCATCTCCAAATCACTGGTACCTTGCTTAGAAGCGGCTCGCCTTTTTCCAGTCATTATTTAATTTGTATATTTGATAGACCTCCAAAAAACCCAATAATTTTATCCAACAATTGTATCAACCGCTTCCACACAACTCTATTGACTGAGTGCCGAAACCGCTAAACCATTAATGTGAATCAACTTTGCAAATTGATCACAACCTTTCAATTAGTTGGTGATGCTTTCCTCACTACTCCAAATGCAATCAATGTCTGTTACTGACCTTTGCTAACAGCAAGAAAACCATTGAGAGAGAGAGCGATATTTAAGTCGAGTTCGAATCTTCTTATGCGACGAATGTTGAGAGAACCAAGGTACACAGCAATGTTCTAATGTGTTGATGTAGTAGCGAATTGGCAGGAACTATGTGCAAAGAGAGAGCGAGGATAGGCAGCAACAGCAGCAAGTCCAGCTACGCACGATTGAAGGTCAATGTTTAGCGGTAAATGCTGCGCGAACGCAACCACAAGATTTGTAGTTGTAGCTTGCCAAAGGAATTTGCGCTCAGCAACTACGAAGTTGAAGGCGAGCGACAATGCTCAAAAATAACGGTTTGCTAGCGTTTGCCGCTTGACCAGCCCCATATGCAAATACTATATGTGAGTACTTGTGTCTGTGCACAAATGTATGTATGTATGTGTATATTTTTGTGCGCCAGTGCACAGATGTATATATGTATGTCTGTGAATACGTACCAAAAGGTATTGAATTTATATTTGATGTAACGACATATACGTACATATATGAAGTTATATGTATGTGGTTAATAATTACCAATTAATAATTGTGGTAAATTTAACAATAATTTTTGGTTACACTTGTTACCTGGTGTGAATCGCTGCCCAGTGAATTATGGCAATTCCAGTGATTGCGCAGGCTCATACCAAATCCGCAGCGATGCAGCAACCAAGTAAACGTTTGCGCGGATGTCTTACAAGCGACCAAGCGAGGGTGAATCCAGCAATGACTCCGAGTGAGAATATAGATAAAGATGTCCGAGCGAAGGTGTGAATCCAATGATTCCGAGCGAGGGGATGATTCCAATGATGTCCAATTGATCAGTGTATGTGTCCACCCGGGGGCGCCATAAATGTTTGCCCAAATGGCAATTTTCTAAAGTGCCGGTAAGACACAATCAACTTGTTTTTTGTTTTAGTGAACACACACGCACCACAATAGGCATCGATCATCAGTTTTCGAATGCTTTTAATTGCCAAATGCAATGGCTTCATATGCCGCTCAATTCAATTGAGTGGGAGGTAACATAGCTAATGAGATGTAGTTAACATTCTTTGTATTACATAGATTCAGTTTCAGGGGGTTACAATTCAAAATTGATTGTTAGTTTATAACAGATTTAAGAGCTTAGATTACAATAAATTCAGCATGAATTGCCCAAACAGAGTCAATGGTAGAATTTGCAAGCATATTTCAAGCCGAAGTATGTGCTATCTCCCGTTGCGCAGAGCTCAATACGGTGAAAAACTACCATAATAGAGAAATTGCTATCCTTTCGGATAGACAAGCAGCGCTCAATGCGCTTAGCAGCAACAAGTTCACCTCTAAGCTAGTCTTAGAGACAAAGAACAAATTGGACCAACTAGGTAGCAGGACCTGTCCCTACGCTGGATACCGGGACACAGAAACATCCCTGGAAACGAAACTGGCACGCAAGGGTGCAGCCACTGCAATGGTAGGACCAGAACCCTACTGTGGCATAGGCCAACACACCATTAGGGAGCTCCTTAGAGTGGAATAGAATACGCTTAGAACAGCCTCCTGGGTAAACAGCAGGAGCATAAGACACGCAAAAGCATTAAAAGTGGACCACAACCTGAAAAGGTTCCAGAAATTGATCCAACAAAGAAAGAATGCCCTCAGGATTCTGACAGGGCTCTACACGGGCCACTGCAGGCTGCGGGGTCACCTGTACAAGCTGGGAATATTAAACACCCAACTATGTCGATAACGTGAATAGAAGGAGGAGTCCTCAGAACATATACTAGCCCACAAGATAAGCAACCTAGAACCCACGAAAATCCTGACATTCATACAGGAAATATGGCTGCTAGGAGAGTTGTAAGCTAAGTATGGGGGCACAATAGATCAGTATTGGTCGCAGTGCGCAGCTCCCTAAATAACAAACTACCTATCAGCAACAAGTAGATAAATTATTGAACTCCAAATTATGCAATTGGACGAAGACTTACCCTTTTAAAGCCTGTCCTGTCACGCTCGCCAAAATGTGGGCGTAATTCCTACTAAGAATATAAAAATCCAGAATCCCTGCTTACAGAATTCGCTGCCCAAAGCTATGAGTTTTGATCTATGAGCAATGTAGAGTAAGATAAGAAAGGCAATGAGCGAGGAGAGAGATTTGGGCCTGAAAATCCCTTTACATTGTTTAAGCGGCGACTACAGTAGTATGAATTTGGGAGAGCAGGAATTTTAATATATATTTTTTTTGACCTCGTCAATTGTTATAAAAATATAATTGAGAGAAAGTCTCAGACACACTAGTTCCTACAGATAACGACCCAGGTGTCCCTACAGATAACGACCCAGGTAAGGGTAAGAAAAAGGATTGCTTGGTTTGGAGCGCACAAGTGTGAAAAGTAGCGCACAAGTGTGAAAAGTAAACACACGCAGATACGAAGTGCCTGTGCGATGGAAATTTTTAAGTGCAGTTTAATAAATGTTTCGATCATGCAGTTGAAGGTCCTCCAGGTCAACTTGCATAAAAGCAAGCTTGCGTCGGCGGAGCTCCTGATAACCCTTGAGGAAGGGCCCGCCGATGTGGCCTTAGTTCAGGAACCTTGGATTGCGGCAGGGAACAAGGTCTCAGGGCTAAGGTCACCAAATTACAACACTTTCCACCCCACCGCGGTAAGTAAGGCACGGACAGCCATTTTCTGGTAAGAAAAGGCATCTATGCTTACCTTATGTCAAATTACAGCACGGACGACCTCACAGTTGTGGCCCTGGAAGGCCACGATGATGAGCCAATAATAATGGCGTCCTGCTACATGGCACACGAGCGAGAGTCACCACCATCTGAGCTCGTACGTCTAACGGCCGAGGCGGGTAGGAAAAACCAGCCACTTGTCATCGGAACGGACGCCAACGCACATCACACAGTGTGGGGCAGTCCGGACATAAACGACAGAGGTGAGTCTTTATTAAGCTTTATACTACAAACTAACATAAAAGTAGAAAACGTTGGAGATGTGCCCACATATGTGGGACCAACATCGGCCAACGTCCTAGACCTAACTCTGACCTTAGGGAACAGTACTCAGGCATCAGAATGGAGAGTCCTCGACAGACTCTCCTTCTCAGACCACAAGTACATCCTTTTTAAGATCGAGTTCAACCACAACCAAACCAGAAAAACCTACAGGAACCCCCGGAACACCAACTGGGTGAAAGTACCTGAAAACGGTAGAATCAAAACTACCCACGCCAGTGATCATCTGCTCGGTAGACGATATTGAGATGTCCGTGAAGACGCTCACGTCCAACCTAACCGAAGCATACAAATCCTCATGCAAACTCACAGTTAGCAAACGGAGAACCAGACCACCCTGGTGGACCCCAGCGCTGAAAGAGCAGAGGAAGGACGTGCAAGAATGCTTCAAACTCGCCAAAGAAGCGGATGAGCAAATAATTTGGGAAGAATACAAGATAAGACTTCGCTTCTTCAAAAAAGAAGTACGAAAGGCAAAGCAAAACGCGTGGAGAACCTTCTGCTCCAGCATAGAGAAGGTCTCCGAAACAGCTAGACTCAGGAAACTGCTGTCAAAGCAGCCACCTATGCAGAGTCAGCTGAAAACGAACGACGGCCACTGGACGGAAAGCAGCAGGGAAGCGACATGCGCTCTTCTTGATGCGCACTTCCCAGGCTGTACTGTAGTCACTGAGTCAGATAAGCCTCTTGACCTACACACGCATCAAAGCAACATCCCAACGAATATCATCACTCCAGAGAAAATCCGTTGGGCGATCGACTCGTTCGCGAGTTACAAATCCCCAGGACTGGATGGAATATTCCCAGCCATGCTAAAGACGATCAAATGCGCAATCGTCCCATGGCTGCAATCCATTTTTGAAGCTTGCTTGAGATGGAGCTATGTACCTGTGGTCTGGAGGACAGCACGCGTTGTATTCCTGCCAAAAGCGGGAAAATGCAGTCATGTGCAACCAAAGGACTACAGACCCATAAGCCTCACATCATTCTTGCTCAAAACAATGGAAAAACTGCTAGATCTCCACATAAGAGAAGGCTTGAACCTGACCTTGGAGAACAATCAGCACGCGTACACGAAAGGGAAATCGGTGGAAACGGCGCTACACTCCCTAGTAGCCACCATCGAGAAGGCACTGTACCATCAGGAATTTGCCCTGGGAGCATTCCTAGATATATCTGGTGCATTTAACAACGTCACCACAGAAGCGATAATGCGAAGCCTAAGGGCACTAGCAATCCACAAGACATTGTACTCCTGGATATACAACCTGCTGAGCTGCAGAAGAGTACAAGCCGAGTGGGGTACCACAACCATGACGAAAGAGGCACATGGAGGAACGCCTCAGGGCGGAGTCCTGTCGCCCCTTCTATGGAACCTTGTGGTCAACGAACTACTACGAAAATTCCGCAGGAAAGCACCCAAGATAACCGCATATGCTGACGACATAAGCATAATTATCATGGGGAAATGTCCATCGACTCTTAGCTCAATCATGGACTCTACTCTCAAAGAGATACTAAAGTGGGCCACAGAAGCCGGACTCAGTATCAATGCGGAGAAGACGGACCTGATTCTCTTCACCAAGAGATACAAGGTACCGCAATGGACTCCACCTACGATAAATGGAATACAGCTAACGCCAAAGAACAACGTAAAATACCTTGGAGTAGTTATCGACAGTAAACTGTCATGGAGACTCAATGTGGAGGAAAGGGTGAAAAAGGCAAAACCAATGCGCTATATGCATCCCAGAAGATGCTAAGCAGCACTTGGGGCCTATCACCAAGTCTAACGCACTGGCTCTTCATCTCAATAATACGACCGATACTACTACATGGCATATTGGTATGGTGGCAAGCCACGGAGAAGTCCACATATCTAAAGCTGATGGAAAAGGCCCAGCGGCAGGCATTAGTCTGCATAACGGGGGCGCTGAGGTCCACTCCAACAAAAGCACTCGAACACATCCTAGGAGTCAACCCCCTGGACATCCAAGCACGCCTCCTTGCACAAAAGACGGCCCAACGTCTTTGTGCGGCAGGCACCATGGCGCTACAAAGCTATGGACACAGCACGGTGGGTAGAGTGATCAGCAGTAGCACGGACTACATGATCCCAAAAACCAACTTCACAGGTGCATCAGCATTAATGGGACCAGAAGACTGGCGTATAGGACTGGCCCAGGAAGCAATGCACCTATTTACAGACGGCTCCAAGATGACCTCAGGAGTCGGAGCCGCTGTATATACTGCGATGAGCCGGAATTGAGGCTCTCCTATAAACTGCCAGACCACTGCACCATATTCCAGGCGGAGGTCTTCGCAATAAGGAAAGCAGCGGAACTGGCAGAACAATACGCACCAAACAACCAAATAAACATATACGTTGACAGCCAAGCGGCAATCAAAGCAATGCAAAGACACACCATCAATTCCAAAAATGTTCTGGCAAGCAGGGAGGCAATAGATTCCCTCAGCATCTCTAGAAAGGTGCAAATCTATTGGATTCCCAGCCACCGGGGCATTGATGGAAACGAAATGGCTGACAGTCTTGCAAAAGCCGGAACCGCACTAAGCCAAGAAGCAACACTAAACATATCTATCTCCGTACAGACGCTACACAGCAAACTGGAGGAGATAGCGGAGAAAGAAGCAGAGGAAAAGTGGAAGAACACAACCGGCTGCAGAATCTCAAAAATCATGTGCAAGACAAGAGACAAAAAACTCACGCACTATATGCTACAGCTCCAAAGAAGAGACTGTAGAGACTGCTTATAGGCATACTAACTGGTCACTGCCTAGCAGCCGCTCACGCGAAAAAGCTAGGCATCACGACAACGGACATCTGCAGGAAATGTAAAGAACCTGGAGTCGTTGAAACTCTGGAACACCTCATATGCAGCTGCCCAGCGATCGCTAAGACGAGACTAAAACATCTGCACTCCCCAAGTCTCAACTCTCTTGAAGAGGCGGCAAGGAGGTCTCCCAAACAACTATTGGCATTTGCCAAAACGTCAAACATCCTCTTGGATTTCTAATGGTACCCAGAAAAAGCCACCCGGCCTCACTAAGGACCGTAAGGTCTATGTGTGGTCCCTACAAAGGGCCAGCCGGAACTACCTACCTACCTAATAAATGTTTAAGATTAATTAAATTTAATACAAATTGAATATATCGATTTCTTAAATATACCATTGGATAGGTCTTGAAAAGACCTTTCGAATGAACCCCCACACTTTTTTTGTTGTTTTTTTTTTTTTTTTTTGGGTGGGAAATTTTTTGTGTAATCTCTTAGTTTGGGTGTTTAACTTTAGTAGTAGAGACTTGGGAAATCGGGAATTTTTGATCTGAACTCACCACACCATTTCCACCACTTTTAGCAGAGACATAAACAATTTCCCTAAATTTTACTTCATCCCATAGCCGGGACCCAAACAATTTCCCTAAATTTCACTTAATTTCCCTTAATTTGTCTCCTCATTCACCAAATTTCCCATATGAGCTCCTATTCCTTTTTTATTTATCACGATAAGTGTTATCTATTTACCACGATAAGTTGGTTTCCCGCACTTGTGGGCGGTCCCAGTCTGCGCGCCTGTGCTTCATGTGTGCTCTCGAGGTCAAGCGACCCTTTTTCTTACCTTACCTGAGTCCTTATCTGTTGGGACTCGTGTGTGATAGAGTTTCTCTCACCTATATTTTTACCCCCCCCCCGTCTGTGAGCCTGTGCTTCATTTGTGCTCGCGAGCTCAAGCGACCCTTTTTCTTACCTAACCTGAGTCCTTATCTGTTGCGTGTGTGAGAGAGTTTCTCTCACCTATATTTTTACCCGGTTGCCCACAATTGTGGGCGGTCCCTATGAACTCCTATTCCTTTTTTATTCACCACGATAAGTTTTATCTATTTACCACGATAAGTTGGTTTCCCGCACTTGTGGGCGGAGACCTGAGCGCATGCTCTAGCAATGAGCAATGATTTCACCACCGTTACCCTGACACTAACCATACTGCTCTGGCAATGAAGAATGGCTGTACTCTGTAGTTTTCAAGTTCAATGAATATGTATGAATGAAAAGAATGATGTCCCGTTTTAATATTGATTAATTTTAAAATATTGATTTATTTTAAATGAATATTTCAAAAATGTTAAGGAAACTCTAATTTTGTTTCTGATGGTCGCGTTTCTTGGCACATGCGCTTTCCAAGTGTGTATCAGACCCACAGTAATTGCAATAGATAAGTGGGGTGTATCCGCTCTTGCGCGGATCAGTACCAAAAAGACGTTTGAAGTTATCCATTATCACTATGCAATCAAAGTATGCTACTGCTCGAGTGGTATATTGCAGACTAAATTAGTGCTAAAAATTTCCCGATCAGCCAAGTCTCTACTACTAAAGTTAAACACCCAAAATAAGAGATTGAAAAAATTTCCATCCTAAAAAAAAAAAAAAGAAAAAAAAAGTGTGGGGGTTCATTCGAAAGGTCTTTTCAATACCTATCCAATGGTATATTTAAGAAATCGATATTTTCAGTTTATATTAAATTTAATTAATCTTAAACATTTATTAAACTGCACTTAAAAATTTCCATCGCACAGGCACTTCGTTTCTGCGTGTGTTTACTTTTCACACTTGTGCGCTACTTTTCACACTTGTGCGCTCCAAACCAAGCAATCCTTTTTCTTACCCTTACCTGGGTCGTTATCTGTAGGGACACCTGGGTCGTTATCTGTAGGAACTAGTGTGTCTGAGACTTTCTCTCAATTATATTTTTATAACAATTGACAAGGTCAAAAAAAAAATATATATTAAAATTCCTGCTCCCCCAAATTCATACTTTTGAGAGCTGATAGCTGACAGCTGTAATCTAACATGATGTCACTTCGATCACCATCTGTAATCCTATTCTTTCTTTCACACTTGACCCAAACATTTAAGAAACATATCTTATCAATGGACTCCAGGTATTTGGTGAATCCAAGGGGTTCTGGTATTCCCGCAAACTGTTATAAACGATCGCGTTGCAGTCCATCGCTTAGTATACTCCAAACGGTGTTTCAAGACGTTACGCAAAAATGTCAGACGAATCAATTATATTTATCGACTCGGACTCTGATGAAGAAGTTGAGGATTTCAAACCGACAGTTACATCAACTCAAAGAGCGGTTAATGCTTCTAATCTGTCGCTAATTTTCCGCAACCGAACTGAGTAAGCAATAAGAGAAGAAGTTAGCGATTCTGTTATCATGGATGTTGCTTCTATGGATTCAGAAGAATATGTAAACATTCCTGATCGAGAAGACCTTTACGCTGAAATCGATTTGGAGCTTCAGTCAGCCAACGAGTATATGACGTATCTCACAGATGAAGATGATCATATTTTTCAAATGGTTGAAAAACCATTTGACAAGAGCCTTTCATCATAAACCAAGACAGAGCATGATGCAGCTAATGGATTGATGGTTTTGGCAAAACACCATCCACTCATGACTGACTGCGAGTTTGACGCCGAGTTTGAATCCTTTGCGAAGAAAAACAATTTATAACTCCTAGATACTATTCTATTAAATAAAACAATCCAATATAAAAAATGTATTTTTGAGTATTTTAATAGGGAACAATTTTATTTTCAGTTGCGGATGACTTTGCTTTTCCAAAGGAAATATTATGTTTTTATACTCTGTACCGAAGGTACATAGAGTATATTAAGTTTGTGCAAAAGTATGTAACAGGGAGAAGGAATCATTTCCGACCCTATAAAGTATATATATTCTTGATCAGCATCAACAGCCGAGTCGATATAGCCATGTCCGTCCGTCCGTCCGTCCGTCCGTCCGTCCGTCCGTCCGTCCGTCCGTCCGTCCGTCCGTCCGTCCGTCCGTATGAACGAAGAGATCTCAGAGATGGTAAGAGATAGAGGTTTGACATGTATGGGACATATATTTCTTATACTTGCAGGCAGATCAAGTTTATTTTCAATTTTTGCCACGCCCCCTGCCGCCCCCGCAATTTGGAAAAAACGTCATATCTCCTACAGTTTTGGAGATAGATCGTTCGTTTCTTCTAGAGATACCTTGTAAAAATTATTTATCGATTTGCTGAAGGAATGATAAAGATCGGAAGAACGATACTCAAGTTATGAGCAAAAAACGGCCAATAAACAGCCCCACCCGCCCCACCCATCACCACAGCATTCTATTGAACGGCAATCTTAGTGAGAGAGAGAGAGAGTGAAACTTAGAGATGAGCGCGTATAACTCGTGAGCAAATGCGAGCTGTGACGTTAAGGGTACAGAGTATGTTATAGTCGGGCTTGACCGACTTTCTTTCTTGTTTTAGGATATGTTTTTTAAATCCAGCCTTCGTCCGAAAAATTTTCTCATGGTTGCATAGCTCGCAGGAAAACGTGACCATTTTATTACTGATGATCAACTGAATTATTCAACCTTGCAACCTTGACTTCATAAATGGTCGTGTGGTTTTGAAGTCATTAAATTGTACCATGTACCATATCCTATATTGTTATATGTATGAACAATATTGATATCACATACGGATGAATAGATGCATATAATTAAATAGGTTCTATGATTAGAAAGAGTGAGTACGATAATAAGCAACTCTACTTCTGTATGCACATTTGATTGGTTTATTAAATTCTAACGATATCTATAATTTCGAATTGCTTATCAGCTCTGAATGAAGATCGCTGATTGGTGGAGAATAGTAATTTTATATATTAGAAACTTATCAGTTGATTAATATGGGTGTGGCCTTCTTACTCAGTTTTGCAAATAACGAGAGTTGTTCATAAAATTAAATCAGTTATCAAGGAACTACAAACAGAAATTCAGTGGAGCTAACTAAAAAAAACAAACTATTTATAATGGTTTGTATGATAATACTTTAATGAAGATATCAAATAAATAATAGGTTTTGTCTACAAACACAGGAATTTTTGGAGATACTGAATGAGTCAAAAGTATAAAAGTATGCATACTGTGCACACTTTGCATACTCTTTTTGTGCGTCGTGCCCACTCTGCTTTGAGACTCGCTTTCAGCATTGTTGTTGGTTCTCTACTTACAAAGCTTAGAACTTTTGTTGTATTACACCGCTCTGAGAGTGAGTTTTTGATACGCGCTTAGAATTTCTATTCTCTATAGTGTTGAGCCCCTGTTGTAAATGTAGCATAATGTCGTGCTGCAAAAAATCTTGCACAAAGATGCATGTGATTCGGAACATCTTAGGTTTGTTAACTGTTGGTTGTGCGAAAATATCATGCATATTAAATGTGCTGGACTAAGTGGACGTGACCTGGACAAAATTTACTCGCCTAAAAAAGGTTGTGGTGCTTTGAAATGGTCGTGCCCTGTATGCACTGATAAGCAATTTAATTTCTCGCGTATGAGCAACGACATGAGAAACAAATTTAATATTCTTCACAAATTGAACAAGCAACTCACTAGCGAGTTTACCTCCAGTGCTGAGATGCTTAGTCAATTTAAGTTTGAGTCCCCGCCCTCGCGTCAGCTGGAGCGTCAGTTTTTAGAACTGCCACCTCCCGTTGGCGGCAAGTCGTCCGAACCTACTTCTTTGTTGCCAGTTTCACCTCAATGTTTTGACTTATCACCAACCATATCTCTTTCCGCATCACCTGGAACTATGCTTGATTTATCTCCTTTACCTCCCTCCCTGAATCAAGATACTGGTGATACTTTAAATAAACCACCAACACAGAGATTAGCTCGTTCCCCAATTGCACCGCCTGAACCTGTTGCCAGTGTATCGATTCCTTCTCAGCCTCCACTTCTAACTGTGATTGCACCACGCAAGCAAGGTTTTGTGTCAGGGTTGTCCCCTGAAACTACTTGCGAGAAAGTTGCCGCGTATATTGCGAGCAAATCCTCAACAAGTGTTTCGATTACAAAGTTTAATTTTGCCCAGCCACGTGATGTAGCTTCCTTCAACATAAGTGTTCCAGCTGAAGCATTTCCCATCATATGCGACCCAGAATTTTGGCTGCCAGATATGATTGTCCATGAGTTTAGGCAAAAAAATCGAGTTAGGCCAATGCCCGTCAGCTTGCCCTTTTTTTAGTATATCCTCAAATGTAGGGTCTAGTTCATAAAACTAGTTCTGTCCCTCAGGCATATAGCCTATCAGAATGTTAGGGGTCTGTTATCCAAACTTTCTACCTTGTTCTTGAATAGTGCTTCATTTGAGTTTGACATTATTGCATTCTCAGAGACTTGGTTGAACCCATCAATCTCTGATTGTGAAATTTTATCAAATGACTTTTTTATCTATCGACATGATCGACCCACTCGCAGAGGTGGAGGTGTACTGATCGCAGTCAAAACTAACCACCGTTCGGAATTAATTCCATTAAATCTGCCTGATGTTGTTGAATTTGTTGCCGTAAAGGTATCTTTTCCTTCCTCTTCTTTATATATCACTTGTTCCTATATCCCTCCTTCTTCCGATATTCAAGTTTATATGCATCATATAACATGTATAAAAGATGTTTGTGCCAAATTACGAGACATTGACTCAATGGTTGTTGTAGGTGATTTCAACTTGGTCATCGCCTGGTGATTTCTTAATGAGTCAACTTATCTTGTTCCTTCAACACAGCATGACTTCTTAGATCATCTGTTTGATATGTCCTTGTTTCAAATTAATACAATTCCAAACCATTTAAATAAATTGCTGGATCTAGTCTTTGTCGCTGACAGTGCTAATGCCGTAGTCTCTAGGTCTGCCCCCCTATCACTTCCTGAAGATTCTTACCATCCTACAATTGAAATCTCCCTTTCAGTTATTGGACCTACCTCTTCAACATCTATAGCTTCAAACAAACCTCGTCGTTGCTTTCGTAAAGGAAACTTTACTTTATTAAATCAACTTATTTGTGCAACAGACTGGACTCCTTTGTACAATGCGGTTGATTTAAACTTTGCTTTTATCTTTTTCTATGATTCCATTAATTCTCTTTGATATATTTGTATTTCTAATAGCGCTCCCTCTTCAGCATCCATTAATCCTCCTTGGTACTGTCCTAGGCTTTCTAATTTGAAAAATATTAAGTCTAGATGCTTCAAAAAGTATAAACGTACTGGTTCTGTTGTTGACTTTTCTCAATACTCAATAGCAAAATCGAACTTTACACTTTTCAATTCTGAGTGCTATAAGAAATATCTTGCCCGATGCAAAATTCAATTTGCAGAGGACCCTAAACAATTCTATAGCTTTGTCAACTCTAAACGTAGATCCTCTTCTTCACCTTCTTCTTTCTTTCTTGGTGACCAAAAGGCTAACGATGACTCCACTGCCGATGACCTATTCGCGGATTTCTTCCAATCAACTTATTCCTCTGCCCGTTTTACCAATACTTCTTATCCTTATAACATTCCTTCTTCCATTCCGATATGTGCTCCCTCAATTTCTGAAAGCTCCTTGCTTTCATATTTGAAATCACTTAAATCCTTATACTTCCCTGAGCCTGACAACATTCCTAGTTGCGTGCTTTAAGAGTGTTGTTTTTCCTTATGCAATCCTTTGCTTAAGCTTTTTAATCTATCTCTAAAATCTACTGTGTTTCCGAATCTTTGGAAAGAATCTTATATCATTCCTCTTCACAAAAAGGGAGGAAAATCTGATATATCCAATTATAGGGGTATAGCCAAGCTTTCCGCTATTCCAAAATTATTTGAACAGATTCTAACCTCATCCTTACAGCACTATTGTAAATCGATTTTATCACCTTTTCAGCATGGATTTACAAAGTGTCGGTCAACTACGACCAATTTGCTTGAATTTACCTCAATGGTTAACGATGGATTTATTTTAAAAAATCAAACTGATGTTATCTACACCGACTTCAGTAAAGCATTTGATTCTGTGAACCACGATATTTTCCTCTTTAAGCTTGATCGTTTAGGACTTCCTTCCTCTTTTCTGCTTTGGATTTCGTCCTATTTAAAAGATAGAACTCAAAAAGTTCTGCTTCGCTCTAATACTTCAAAGCCTGTCTTTGTCACTTCTGGTGTGCCACAAGGCAGCCACCTCGGCCCTTTGTTTTTTACTCTTTTTATTAATGATCTTCCCTGGTCTTACTCTCGTATACTTATGTACGCCGATGATGTAAAACTTATTTTATCTTTGTAGCATGTAACGGGTTATATCAAGCTGGTGGTGGATGTGACGGCTAGTGGAGCACGCGGTTATTCCCGGCTTTTCGGTCGTCGGCTTGGGTAGGGTTCAATTTGTTTTCCACTAGGCCACTTGCTCATGATACGCACAAACAGATTTAAAATTTCGCGTGCAATAAAAACAAAAAAAAACCTATCTAAAAGTACCAAATATTTTCGTTGTTCGATTGGGCAGACTAAAGGACAGTCTCAGACGTAATAAAAAGCTGACAGACAAAAGAAATCTACATACATGACTTTACGCTTATGACATTGCGATTATGGACGATGAAATATGGCTGTGCAGGTGTATTGCAACAGCAGATGCCCACCCTTCCTATGATCACCTTATGCCGCATGACCTTTATTGGCCGGTGATCCCTTTTGTAATTACATTTCCCTATCCGTTCTCCCTAGAACGCTGCATGGCTCCACACAGAAATAACGCTTAGCACATTTTCGACACAAAGATTTATTCTAACTACTATCTCCATTCTCTTCCTTCTTCAAAAGCATTTCAAATATATATATGTATGGGACAGTAGGAGTAATATAATATAATTAGCATAAAATAATTTTAAAAAATTTAAAAGGGGGTAAAATTAATATTCATGAAATTTAAAAAGCGGTAAAATTAATATGGTAGACTATTTTAAGAAAATTTCATCTCAACAGTAAAGTAAAATGTAATTTACGATTCAATAAAAAGAATTAATTTAGTTATTTAAAAATTTACTTGACTTTAGGCGAAGCAACAAAAAAGAAAAATATTCGATCATAGCCGAGCACTTCACGGTAATTCCGAGGTATCAGTTCGACTTCAAAGACAAAAGAATTATAAGAGAAATGTTCGATGCAACTGAGGCTAGAGAGAGGCAACTCTCTCTGCGAAATTATCTCCTTTTCCTTTAGGGTCTATCTTTCTGCAGTTTAACAAAAAAAAAAATGAAAAAAAAAAACAAATGCCATTAGCAATTGACTTACATGCCTTTAATCCACCGGTGAAAAGCGCTTTCCGTACGGTATCCGTGGCTGCAAACCCCCACCGTGTCGGAGTCGTTATTAGTTTATTTTGTAATTTTATTAGATTTTCTTTGATAGGCTTCCTTAGCACATAACATTTTTTTTGTAACGTATTTATACTTTTGTGGACAGCCTTTGTTTGTCAACTCTAAATAAAACAAGAAAGAAAGTCGGTCAAGCCCGACTATAACATACTCTGTACCCTTACACTCGCATTTGCTCAGGAGTCAAACGGCCAGTTAACACCCCGCGCACAACGCGGTGCGCTCTCTAAGTTTCTCTCTCTCTTTCTCTCTCGCACTAAGATTGCCTGTGTTGAACGGTTAGGGTATGTTGCTGTGGTTGTTGGTGGGGGGGTGGGTGGTGTTAACTGGCCGTTTTTTGCCCATATATTGAGTCGTTCATCCGATCTTTATCATTCCTTCAGCAAATCGATAAATAATTTTATTTACAAGGTATCTCTAGAAGGAACGAACGATCTATCTCCAAAACTGTAGGAGATATGAAGTTTTTTCCAAATTGCGGGGGCGGGAGGGGGCGTGGCAAAAATTGAAAATAAACTTGATCTGCCTGCAAGTATAAGAAATATATGACCCATACATGTCAAACCTCTACCACTTACCATCTCTGAGATCTCTTCGTTCATACGGACGGACAGACAGACAGACAGACAGACAGACAGACAGACAGACGGACAGACGGACATGGCTATATCGACTCGGCTGTTGATGCTGATCAAGAATATATATACTTTATAGGGTCGGAAACGATTCCTTCTCCCTGTTACATACTTTTGTACAAACTTAATATACTCTATGTACCTTCGCTACAGAGTAAAAAAATAAATATATAAGAACAATGCTTCACTATGGATATTTTTACCTAAATGCTTTGTAAATAGGTTCTTCTCAAAGACTCCATATAAAAAGTTGAAAGAAAATGGTATTACACATGTAATATATAAAGGAAAAGAGCAGGCTAGATATTGCGCACCTCAGTTTACATTCAAGGAAAAATCAGTATAAGAAGCAGAACGTTTTTTCGAAAGTCATCATTCTTCAAGAGTACATACAGCTAAAATGCATTCTAAGCAAATTGAACTGTTCCTGCTACAATATTAGGGTCTAATTTTCGATGATCATTTGGAGCGACTCAAGCAATTGAAATCAACATTGGAGTACTTGGAGGAGAAGGAATTAATATACTCTCGGTATGGATTCCATTATAAACTATGTCCTTGGAGTGATGATGAAGCAACAGAGGGTCCTGACACATGTACATGTCATATGCTGCCGAAGCTGACGGAAGAAGCCTTAAGAATAATGACTAAATATTATAAACTAAGAAAGAGATTTAATAAATAAAACAACACAAAGCATAAAATTTAAAAAAAAATTAACTTTTCATTTAATAATTTTTCTTAAAGTTATAGGAGAACATTTTAATAATTAGCTTATCACTATAAATAAAATCATTTTTCTTAAAATTGTATAGAAATGACTTCAGGTTTTTATACCCTTGCAAAGGGTATTATAATTTTGCCCAGAAGTTTGCAACGCATAGAAATATTCATTTCCGACCCCATAAACTATATATATTCTTGATCAGGGCGACGAGCTGAGTCGATTGAGCTTTGTCCGTCCGTCTGTCTGTCCGTCTGTCTGTCTGTCTGTCTGTCTGTCCGTCTGTTTCTACGCAAACTAGTCTCTCAGTTTTAAAGCTATCGAGCTGAAATTTTGCACAGAGTCTTCTTTTTACTGCTAATATGTCGGAACCGACCGGATCGGATGCCTATATCTTATAGCTGCCATAGGAACCAACGGTCAAAAAATGGGTCTTAGTGAGAAAAACTTTTTTGTTCTTAATGTTAGCGTTCCCAAACACGGTCATTATTAATATTATATGCTTTCAAACAGATTTGCAAGCTTTGGTCAAAATCGGATGACCATATCTGATAGTTGCCATAGGACCGATCGGTCGGAAAATGGGTCTTACTGAGAAAACCTTTTTTGGTTTCAATGTTAGCGTCCTTAAACTCGTCCCTTATTAATATTATATGCTTTCAAACAGATTTGCAAACTTTGGTCAAAATCGGATGACTATATCTTATAGCTGCCATAGGACCGATCGGTCGGAAAATGGGTCTTAGTGAAAAAAATTTTTTGGTTTTAAGTAAATCGTTCTTAAGGTCGGTGATTATTAATATTAAACGCTTTCAAACTTATTTGATAAATTTGGTCGAAATCAGATGACTATATCTTCAGGCTGCCATAGGACTTATCGGTCGGAAAATAAGTCTTAGTGAGAAAAACTTTTTTGTTTTCAATTTTATCGTTCTTAAACTTGGCGATTGTTAATTTGATATGTTTTCAAAAAGATTCGCGAAATTTGGTCGAAATTTCAAAAACAGCTTTTGCAAGGGTATAAAAACTTCGGCACAGCCGAAGTTAGCTTGGCCTTCTCGTTTCTCCTGCATTTATAAAGTCCGTATAGCAGACAATAGTGCCCACAAGTGTTTGCAAAATAACCTTGAATTTGCTGTTTGTTAGTTGTGAAAATTTTACTGTTTTTTTTTTCAAAAAACGTAAGAATTCCTTCTGTTGAGGAAATTGTCCATATGAATCAAAAAACTCTGCGCATTGATTACTTTTAAAGTAAAATGCGACCCAATGTGCACCAGATTGAGAGGACCCCTCTGTGTTGGCAATAATCAAGGCCGGAAAAGTTGAAATTTGCTTGGGTAATTTATCTGAGGGGAAAACTCCTTGATACATTTCTTTTGTATATTTATTCTTTGCAAGCAAATTATCAATTTGCAATGTAGTCATGTTAAAGGAGGTGTCGAATATTTAGGTGCTTATCAATATCAATCATTGAGTCGTATTCACAATACACCAGACATGTAACAGCTTCACTTAGTGCTTCGGAAAAGCGGCCTTCAATACGAATGTTCCTTGGGAAATCAATTTTGAGCATACCGATGTATTTGAATGATCAGCGGTTAAGTCAAATGCTAATATGAAACAGCTGTCATCGAACATTTCCTTGGTGATTTGTTGACCTCTGTCAAAATGGTTTATTCCATTAGCTCTAAAGAGCATATTATAGGCTCGTCCGCTTTGAATATTTGAGGGATCTGTGTAATCGAACTCAAGAGCTTGTGAGGGAACTTGTACACCATTAACTAGCAGATTGAATCGTTGAATTTTAAAATGCTCAAATCTGATCGGGTCGTGTCGACGATTTCCTGAATATGCTCTGTTCTTAACCATGCAAAATGCAATAAAATTAGGTAGTTGTCCGATCACTGCATTATCGATAGATAGTGTATTGTTTCCTGGATAGAGTGTAAATGATTTACTTCAACTTTGTTGAAAGGATATATAGCATTTTTATGTTGAAGAACTTGATGATGTGCAAGTAAAATACTCGGATTAGCTGCTATATTGTTCATAAAGAGCTGAGCATCCAATATTTTTAGATTTGATTCAGCAGATCAAATAAAATGCTGATTTTTCAATATTAAAAGTAATCCTTAAATCAACATTATTTACCAACAGCTTAGGTTGATTCAAAATGTCTCCATGCACTTTACCAAAGAGTTCAACTTTGTTGCTCTTTTGGAAAATTTGTCGAATCGTTTGAAATCCATCTGTTGAAATATTATGTTTCGAATTACTAGGATAATAACCTTGCGTTGATAAGTGACTCGTAGTGGCATCACTACCGTAGTTCAGAATTGTTTGCAAATATGACCGATAATGATAATTATTATCACTTTGTGATACCAATATGTTATTTAGGTATACAGATGAACTTCTGAATATTGAGTGTAATACATTATTAACAAGACCGACCGAATTGTTTGGAATTTCCTTATTTTCATGATCCTTAAGTTGAATCACAAGTCGTAAATAAACACTTGATAGATCTCTGTATGTTTCAAGATTTCCTAAACAAACAAATTCAATTGAACTTGTTGAATCTAAGGATGCAATTGGCGCGGAATAGCAGAGTAGTAGCGCAGAATGCTACTTTGTGTGGGATGAGGCCGCAAACAAATCAAGTTCGCTTTTCATGCATTCGACGTGATTAATCATTTTGTATTAGTGAATATGTCTTTTATACGGTTAGTTAACCTCTTCAACGGCTTCTTCCTCTTATTTCGCAAATGTGTATGTCGACGTCCTTGCTTAGATTTATAATGAGTCTTTTTCCGGTTTGCACCCCTATTTTTATTTCTTTTTCCAGAACCATTTTGAAATTGCGTCATCTTATTGATTTCTTTATCTGAAAGATTCTGCAATGAAATTTTGCTTTGCTCTTGAATAATATTTCTTAGAGGTTTTCTTCCAAAATTAATAACTGCTTTCCCTGTATCAAGAGCTTGGGTTTTAAGAGCATTTAAGCCCGAAAAAAAGCGGTTTAATATATTTAAAAAGGCCGCTACAAAAGTTTCCAATTCCTCGTCCCTGCTGAATTAAACCTGGTGTAACGTAAAGAGTTCCTATATGACTGATGCCTCCACCACACTGATTAAGATAATATTCATGATAAAGTTTCTCCATGATGGTAATTTTAATTCTGGATAAAAAGATGTTACACCAGTACTATTTATAGTATTCCGCTTCTCTTCTTTTTAAAGTGAAGTGTAACGAAAATAGATACATTAGATGGTTCAAATGGTACTTTATTTCCTGCTGAATCAGTTATCAAAATTGATATATCTTAAGGAGTGCATACTTCAATTGGATAGTATTTAACGTTGCTAAATTGAAACATTGTTTCTTTTCCATTATAATATTATATAAAACTCTAAGACATCGTGATCTCATATTTCCCACGCATCGTGGTTTTATTGTGTTGGTGTTAACAAAAAGTATTTCAGACTCATTATTGAGAAAATTATTTAAGTAAATATCAGTGATACCAACTTCCCAGTCTTCTGTAATATTTTCAGGAATATTTATGATTTTAGTAAATGAACACTTTACGTTATCAGGAAAAACTCTTAATGAGTTATCGCTGAGCAATGTAATAAAAAACTCATTAAAGATACTCATTGTAACCTATTTAGTTGATGATTAGTTACACGGAATCCAGTTAATTTTATTTTTTCCAGTCTGTACTGGTTTTCCTGTTCGAATGGATCTAGCTCTCACATCCGGTGGTGTATTTATTGTTTTGAAAATGCGCGAATTCCTCTTTATGTTTTTTAAGCTTAACTCTAAGCTTTCGTTGTTTGTCAGTAAGGCGCGGTTGAATTAATATCTTGATTACTGAATTATCTGAGAAAGAAGTATCCAAAATCTTTCGCTTACTCTGCTCACGTTTGTAAACTGTTTGCTTCGTTGGTTCATTTAGATCATCGCGTCTTTACTTAATATTTTATCCAATTCATTTTGCATTTCAGGTTTAACCAATTCTTTATAATTAAGTTTTAATGTTTTAGATGTACTAGGCTTTGATTCTAAGAAATCCGTGCTGTCATCAGTTTGAGTACTTATACTTTTATGCATAGATGTTACTAATTCGTTCCTTTGAGAGTTTTGTAAATTCCACATTTTATTTCTTTTTTTCTGCTGATGATAATTTAATTCTTGACTTATTTTTAGTCACTTATCAAAATCACTTATTTTTTTGTTATTTATTATTGGTAGAAATTTCATATTTATTAGGTCTTCTCCTCTATCATTATTAATGAGTTTATGATATGTATTTGGATGCGTTTACTTAAATTATGTTTATTTTTAAGCATGTTCCAATAATTTTCCGAAAATTCAGGAAAGTAATGATGAAATTAAAATTGGAAGGAATCCGCCTTTTTGTATTAGAGCTTTTCTCTTTGAATTTATAGTACGCTTTGGACATGAAATATAACGTAATACATATTTATACTTTTTTAAAGACTTTTGACTCTTTTTGTAGACAACTTTCTTCAAATCGTACCCAATCGTACGGTTGGGATTAAAAATATCCGTTCGCAATCTTAGGTGATCGTTTATTTGCTGGGTGAGATCAATAATTAAATAACCATGGGGCTCATCAGTTACTTCCTTATATATTCTAAAAAGTTCTTTGGGACTTTCAGGATAAATTTGTCATGCGAAGACTTAAACTGTAGTTTATCCCGAGGATTTTTGAATACTACTATGTACTTTGTGTTTAGTGAAATATCTCTTGTATGGTATGATTTATGAAATATGTTTTGGGTTACACAGCTATCACAGATAAATTTCTATGATGAGATCCCTTTGTGAAAAGTTCGCATACATTTTTGTTAAACGCTCCCATCATGAGGTCATCCAAGATTACAAGAACAGGTTCGTTGTCATAATTTTCAATTGTGTCTGGAACTCCCTTATAATATTCGATGTCTTTGAAATTGGGCTTGGCATGCTCCTCCCCATAACACCAAATTATTCGAAAAATGTCAACGGTTATCAAATCATGTTTTTTATTCAAAAGATTTTCTAAAAATGTTGTCTTTCCCGATCCTGATGGACCACTTATAAGCATTGTAAAAGGATGCGTAAACTGTTTAAACATTTTATTCACAATTATAATATATTTCGTAATCCGAATTTTCTAATATAACAAAAAGTTTAAATATATTATTAAGAGCACAGCGAAATGGTTTTTTTTTTATGTATTTTACAGTTTGTATAATAATTTGGGTAGCAAGCCAAACTTCTTCCAATGTCAACATCAACAATGGTTGTTTTTAAATATTGCTTCAGAAACTGACTTTTAGCTTCACCACGTACAATAACTGTGGAGAAACTATTGAGTGGTTCAAGTATGTCGCCAAGACTTAAATACGATATATCTCCATGGGACCAATCCAAGCCGGTTATTTTTTGTCGTGTTACTAACTGAGTCCTTTGAGCTTCTTCATCAAATTCATTTTTACTGTACGGTGGTTTGAAGTGAAAATAGTTAGGTATGACGGATCCTGCTTGCATGTACACCAACTCCTTAATAAAAATTTGTTTGTTATTTCCAATGAGATATTGGAAGTCAACAAGCACTCTTGAATTTCGATTAATTTTATTTATTTTTCTTTGAACAAACTTTATGAACTGAACCTCTCTTGTTCGAATACCCCTTTATATATCGTGACATTGGTCGTTTTTATTCGGTACAGTGGAGTCCGTTCGCGTAACAAGAAAAACGATAAGAAAACACCAGGACCATAAAATTATCTTAGGCTTTGAATATTATGTAGTACATAATTTGAAGTTGAAAAGTGGATTTTCAACAACTCGGCAGCTTGCACCGATGGTCTGGATGCAACAAAACAAGCTCAACTTTATTGGATTAGAATGGGATGAGTTTATGAAATTATTAACATATAAGGAGTTTATTCAATTAAAACTTGAACAATATGATTTTTTAATGCCTGATACTATTCTTGACAATCCATTATTTTCAACAATGAAATGTTATTTTAAATATAGAAAATCCGAAGTTTATTTCATTCTAAATCAATACGGGAATAAAATTGAGTTTAATAGTGAGTCATGGAGATCGTTTTTAAGACTAGGTATACTTTTTTCAACGTTTTTATGTTGGAATACAATATTAAGAAAACAACTTTTACATATATACCATAATGTTATTATCCCCACTTCTGTAAATTTGCAAAAATTTGATATTCAACTAGGTGATTTGGATGCTAGGTATGATAAAGATATTCAAATAGATTTAACTCGATTATGTTTCGAAATTTCAAAGAAGATGTGCAAGGAAATAAAACGCGATGTTGAAGAATAAAAGAAAACAGTACTAGCTTTGCAGTTTTAGCAAACAGTTGTATTTATATAATATATATATAAGTTATGGCCGGACATGCCCAGTGAGGGAATAACCCTCTGATATTACCTGATTATGATGATTTCCATTATAATTCCATTAATTTCCATTAATTCAACGTTACAAAATTACTTTATTAATTGGACAAGTTGTGTGCATTCGAGTTGGGGGTACAAAAAGAATTAAATCTAACTTATTCTACAAGTGGTCGGTTGACCAAGCCGCTGCCCAAGAGTCCCGCGGCGTCGGCATATTTCGGTGCCTGCAGAGCAGCAAGAGTCCCGTGGCGTCAGCATATTTCGGTGCCGGCAGAGTGCAGCGGATATTGTGAAACCGCCAGCGGCGGTTGTATTTGGTCCACAACTTTGTTGTTGTATTCGGACGCTAGCGCTGCAGTTTCACTTAGGTTGGTCGAGGGGTGGGGGGTGCATGACGAGTGAGCGTGGTTTTAGCTGAGACCGCTAACGGACGGTCAGGCCCTTTCGTTGCTATGTTGCTGTTGCTGCTGGTATGGAAGTTGTGGATGTCGTGCGAAAGGGTGAAGGGGAGGGGCGCTGGCTGGTGTTAACTCCTCCCCATCAC
The DNA here is from genome assembly GCA_037044535.1 of Lordiphosa magnipectinata. Lineage (NCBI taxonomy): Eukaryota > Metazoa > Arthropoda > Insecta > Diptera > Drosophilidae > Lordiphosa > Lordiphosa magnipectinata. Next base: position 30,874 of record JBAMBO010001684.1, on the reverse strand, counting down.
AAAATCTGTGTCCCACAGATCAGTTGGCCTTGGGTATAGGCTCGCAAGGGCCCTTCGCTTCCAGGTCCAAAGGGGGGTCGCGGAATTTCGGTATACCCCTCGTCGACGTTATTTTCTTCCAGACGAAATACATTGCTGCCATGATGAGTAGGGCTATGACTATTTCTGCGGAGAAAGAGATTAAAATTTCATTTGACAAGACGGATAATTTCTGGAGATTCTCCATGCTGAAATTGTGAACATATTTCAGTGATAATTCATTGCCCATGGTCGTAATATGAGTTAAAACGGACGGCATTGCCATCAGGTGTGTTGATGAGTAGCCGCTGTAGTTTCGGTCGCCGATCGTGACCGTTTCGTTGTCGAACTGGACAATGTATGAGCCCTCCAAGTGGTGATTCCTTACCGGAATGGATACTGTTCCGTCGAAATTTGTCAGAAAAATGGTGCCATCTTCGATGAGTTCCACTACTTCTTGGTTAGTCCTTAGATAATCGCATGCTGCCTGCCCTCCTTTTAACAGTTTAGGAATGCAACTATCTTCCTCTAGCTTATGTAAGTCCTTCTCTTGGCAAACTGTTGTGTTTCCAATGGATAAACAATTTCCAAGAAGGCGTATGTCTCCAATTTGTCCATGGCCAGTTTCCTGTATTTCAACACGACTTGTTTGCCGTCGGATATCGTTGGGTAGATCCACATCAGTCGGTATTTCCTGTCTATTACCTTGGGCATTGCTATGATGTACAAAAGTGCCGTTCCGTTTGTTAATATTGTCGGCTTGGAGAATTCAACTGCTTCCACGACGTTTTCGTATGGGAGGTTGTCCACTTCTGACAATATTGTGTCGATCTCGTCGTGATCCAATAGGTTCGTGTTGACCACTCCAGTCTTCGCGAGTGAACAGGCTCTCATCATCTCGTTGACCTGATCCGCTATAATTATTGCTTTGTGCAGTACAGCAGTCGTCGCATGGAAATCTCCGTCAATCGCATTAACTCTCCCGATAACGTCGTTGAGCATCTGGATTGATTCGTGCGATGAATCGAACAACTTCGTGTTGATTCGGATTTGTTGATTGCTGTTCCTTGCCAGGTGTCTTCCGCCTTCAAAATAGCATCCCAGTCAGATTTGTCTGGCGAACCCGCAACCCATTTCCAAGCTGACCCTAGCCAATCGATTGATCTTGGCTTGCGTCCTGGAGCGCTAGTCATCCGTGAAATGCCTTCCGATGCGTGTTGTAGGTAGTGGCCGGCCAAAGCGTTAATCCTTTGGTCGGTGATAACTGTTGTCTCGTCAGTTACCTCGTTGATAGTGTGCTGCATGCGACTCAAATCGATGACGTGAGCCAGTTTAAAAAACCCATTGGTACGCCAGACGGTGCCTTGCTGCAAAGGGACAACCGGTGCGTCATACTTGAAGATATGAATTGCGGTCGCTATGTGGATCGCGGACACGCTTGTAGTGCCAAAAGAGAGTTAAATGTACATGAAATAGTAAATACTCATAATGAAATGCTTAAGATGTGTTAATCTAGATGTTTGCGTAAGTGTTTTTTTGTAGGTTTGTTGTGTTGAGTGTAACTCAATGAATCAGTAAATTTTCAATTCTTGCTTTTCTTAAATTAGGTTGAGCTTAATGTGTACATTTTGGTTTGTAATTATAGTGATTTTTTAAGAACTTAAGTTATTAGGATTTTACAAGAATTATGTTTACACAAGCTTGTGTTAAGTCGGAGCCAATACTTGAGAGTTTGTGAAACGTTAAATTTCCACTTCCCTTTATAGTTGGGGTTAATCTTTGTGTAAAAAATATTCATGGTCTTTTAATTTATGAACCTGCTATCCTCTTGCAGTAATATCATGACATTGGGAAAACGCAAGACGAGAATCTCAAATGAGAAGTGCGAGTACACTAAGTGAAAAACAACAAAAACAACTTGAGATTTTAAATGCCTATAATTCAACTTCTCAAGTGGAACTTGTGAAAGACTTTACCCGACTTGGTTTTGACAGTGACCCTTCGGACCTCTTGAACCTCTTCTGCCTTGAAGCGTTGTTTCTCTTTCGTTTTTATTTGTTTGTTGGCGACGTATACTGTTTCACCCTGATAATAAGAAATAGGATCGCTTCTATTTTTGTTACGTCGGTTGTTTGTTAGCTCTTGCTTATGCTCGATAAGACCTCTCACATCCTCCAAGACTTGCTGTTTGAAATTGGATAAGCCCTGGTAGTTTATTCTCGAAGCGCGATCAAAAAAAATGTCGACGTGTTCTTGTTTGTCACTCAATGGACAGAATTGTTATACCCATCTACGACGATCGGTACCAATTCGGTGCTCTTGAAAGTCGGGTAGTCGTTTTTCAGGCATCGATATATTTCCATGAAAGTTGAATAAAATTTTTCTATCTGACCGTTAACTTCGCTCTTCTGGGTTGGAGTATGGTACAGCTCAATTTCCAGAGTTCGCAAGTAATTTAGGACTGTTGGACATAAAAGACCTCTGTCATTGTCGGACACTATCATTCTAGGCGCTGTGAAATAGTGAAGGGCCTCTAACAACGTTTCACGAAGGTGAACTGCGGACTTTGATTGCAAAGTGAAAAGTTTAGCGAACTTTGAAAATTTGTCAATGCAGCTCAGGTATAGTTTTTTCTCCAATGTGAAAACATCGATGTGAAGTATTTCACACGTATATTTGGATATAGGAGTGGGTTGTGATGCTGGTTTGTTGGGGTGCCTATCATACTTGTACTACTTACAAGTGGTGCAAGTTGCCAGTTGGGCCAGAAGGCAAAATAATATTTTTCCAAGATTTGAGTGCGAACTTCTTTTGGACCTCTATGAGCCCTGCGATGTTTTTTTCGATAATATCGCAAATTTGTTCCTCGTCTGTGACGACTTCGATTAGGCGATGCGCTATACGAATCTTGTATAGCTTGAAATTTTGGGAGCAACAGGCTTGGAGGAATTGCAAGTAAGTATCGGGGATCTTAATCCCATTTATTATTGAAGGCTTCAAATATTTTTCCAGCAAGTCTACAAGGTTTGACAGAGTATGGTTGTTTATCGGAATTGTGTGACGCACATATCCCGAGTGTGGGTGTTCACACGAATAATCGGAAAGGTCCGGGTCAAAAATGAGCTGATTTCGGTAAACATTAATGGGAGCCTCAACGTGGGGGATTAGATCTGAGGCGTCTTGGAGTGCGCTGTGTACTGTTGCTATGGAATCCGTTTCTGAGGCTGCAGCTGTATTTGAGCCCAAGTGATTTACTTGTGTGGTGATGCGTGAAAGTGCGTCGGCCACTATATTGGACTTCCCTGGCTTGTAGATTAGTTCACAATTGTATTCCTCAATACGAGCCTTTCAACGCTTTAGCTTAGCATTGAAATTCCTGTTTCCCAGCGCAAATGTTAATGGCTGATGATCGGTGTAAATTTTGATAGATCCCGCAATTCGTTTGGGGATTCGTTTTGATTGATTCGCCTTGACTTTTGCGAACTCGCCCCGCGTCATGTTCGTCAGAGGCTTAGCGACCTTAGCATAGTCGCGAATGAGCTTCCTGTAGTATGACGTCATACCAAGGAAGCCCTTTAGTTCTTTAACATTTGTGGGAGGCTTCATCATCATAATAGCCTCAACTTTCTTCTCATCCGCTCTTATACCGTCGGAAGTGACGACGTAGCCCAGGAATTCAACTTGTGTAGACAAAAACTGGGTTTTCTCCAAATTTACTTGGAGCCTCGCCTTTTTAAGTTTGTCAAAAACCAAGCGAAGATTCTCCCAATGGCTGTTCAAGTCTTTGCTAATGACTATTATGTCGTCAATGTATACGTAGCATATATTGCCGATATGTACTCTCAGAACATCGTCAATCATGCGTTGGAACATTGCGGGGGCGTTCTTTAGTCCAACTGGGAGGCGGAGGAATTCGTATTTCCCGTTCAGGGTAAAAAATTCAGGTTTTGCAATGTCGGATTCCCTCATGTGGATTTGGTAAAATCCTGATGTCAAGTCAAGTGTTGTAAAGTATTTAGCTTCGCCGAAGCTAGCTAGGGTAGAGTTAATGTCTGGAATCGGGTAAGTATCGGATATCGTATAAGCGTTCAATCGTTTAAAATCGATCACCATACGGTACTGCTTATCCCCATTGGGCTTTGGCTTCTTAGGAACCACCCAGCGGAATTGTAAGGGCTTTTCGAACGTCGAATAATACCTTCGTTCAAAAGCTCTTCAATTTGCCTTTCTACCTCCCCCCTCATACTAGCTGGGTAAGGGTAACTTTTGGCATAAATAGGGTCTTCTGTTTTAGTGCGTATTTCGGCTTTTATGCTGGTGTCTACTGATTCACCAGGTGACAATGGTTCAAAGATCTTCGAGAGCTCGTTGATCAAAGCGCTCAAGGTTTGGTTCACACACTCTGGGTGCTCAACGTTGAGTAGCTGGTAGAGCAAGGGGTACACATTGAATGCTTTCTTTTGAAAGAGAGGTATTTCCACGTCGGGAAGTATCAAGCGGTGATTCCTCCTGTCTACCATAGCCCTCATGTGCATATAAGGGTACCGTGGTTGTAATCCTACCTTTGGAAAATGCCACGTTAAACAAAACCTGAGCGATCAGAATAGTTCTGTCTACCATAGCCCCTAAGTGTTTGAGAGTGTCGTCTCCGATAATACCATCGAAATCGTTCAATCCGGGGAGAACGTAAAAAGTGATAGTTGTGTTATTACCGATGGGTTTGAAAAATTGGCCCTGGAGGTGGTGCGTGATCTTGACGCCACCCGCAGGGGACTGAACATGAAAAGGGGTGGGAAGTGGGGTGCAACCGGCAGCTATTTTGGGGCTAATAAAGTTCTTGTTTGCGCCGGTGTCTATGAGGAATTGTAGTTTAGCCCCGTCCTTGGTTCCATACTCTAGGTATGGTACACTGGACAGGCATCTGTCATAAAATTTTTTCCCCTTCGCTTGCGCAACGTATTTCTTCTACAGGGGAATCTCGGCTTATTTCTTGAGACGTGTTCTCGAGCTCATGAACTTCGCCTTCCTGCCCAGGATCCTTGTAATATGGGTCCTGGTGCGGTTCCGGATAGTATTCGCCTGAGGCGGGACTCGATGGAGATGTGATTGGTTCTAAATGATAGTCTTTGGGCTTTTCGAAAAGGGTTTAAATTGGAGTTGGCACTCGGACTTCGTTTGGTCCCGCCTGACTCCTCTTGACGTGAGTTGAAACCTGACCTGTAACTTTGCCCAGATTGGTTAGATTCATACTTAATAGCTGGTTTTGGTCCCTGAAATCTCTGCATACCCTGAGTGTTCCTGTCTGGATTGTAATTATAAGTCGAGTTCGTCTGTGCCCTGGTATTAAATTGGTGTGAAGGAGGGAACCTCGGTATGTTCATTGGGCGGTAGGTTGGGTTAAAGTTTTGTTTAAATATGAGACCCGGTTGTGTTAGGTTTTTGGGTCCCACATTCTGCGACTCTAAACAAAGAGAGAACGCTTCCGCTATATCCTTGGGGTTGCGAATCACTATTAGCCTGGAGGCGTCGCCGCTGAGTCTCCTTATGAAAACATCTAATGCTTTGCCCCTTTGAGCGTCAATTAAAGCGTTCATCACTTCTGCAGGGTAGTTCGCACTTTTCAATCTGTTCGTGATAAATGAAATATGGTTGTTGATTTGCATATAGAAATCTTCCACTTTCCTGTTACTTTGGGTCATCTGGCTAAGTTCGTACTCTAGACTACGGACATCTCGTTTGTCAGCATAATACAATGCCAAGACTCGCTTGACCTCCTGCCAGTCGTCGTCCTGCACATTATAAGAAATGAGCGTCAAATCGGCGTTTCCTCTAATCTTTTGCCTAATGTGCACGAGAATGGATCTGTATAGAGGCCTGTCCCTAACGAGTTGGTAATCATTCACTATAGACTGCGCCCTATTAACCCAAGAGATGTACCTGTCGACCTCACCTTCGAATGTCTGGAGTTCTTTGACGCAATCCGGTAAGATTGAAGCTTCCTATAAGTCATACTCATTGCGTGGGCGCGTTAGTGGTAGCGGTATTTCCGCCACGGGGTTGCGTTACTCATAATCCGTTTCTAAGGTACTGACTCTAGTTCCAGTCTTCCTAATCTCGTCTTTCATTGCTACCATTTGAGTCGATAGTGACGCAATTGTAGCATCTAGCCTGTTTAAGACCTCCTTCATTTCCTCCATTTTCCCCTTTTCTTTGTCTACCTCCAAAATACAAGATTTCTGTTCCTCGTTACTCGCAAGAAGATAGTAGATGCTGTCTTAAAATTCTTTTCAGTTTCTCTATTCTTTTTCTTTTTGAAGTGCAACTAACGGGAAATGGAAAAGGAAAAAATCGTTTCACTCACCCTTTTGTACCGCTGTGCTTCTTGTGTGTGTGTTGGTGTCGAGCCGGTTCGAATTCTTACAGGATTCTGAAATGAAAACATAATTAGTATTTGTCTTTAATTTTTAACTTTTTATTTTTCCCTCGTGCGCTATGGAATTAAAGCGATTTTAGTACAAGTGTTTTTTGTTCTTAAACTAGCTTGTTGATTCGGCACTGGGCGCGGTGGTCCGTATTTATCCGTTTTATCATTTCGCCTACTAAGGTACGGATGTACACACAATCCACTAGGCAGCTTTTTTTGAATGCATTCCGCATTCCTTAGCCTTTCTAGTAGACTGCCACACGCCAATTTTTCGTTTAATCATTTTTTTGTTTTACATACATACTTTTTATTTTTCTTTTTTGATAGCTGCAATTATTTAGCGCTCGCGAATAAGCTACTTACTATGTGCGTGGACTAATCGCAGCAGCGTGTTATTGCTTCTTTTTCTTGAGCGCAGCTTGTTTTTGCGCCAGCGAATAAGCCAACCTTAAGATGCGTGGACAAATCGCCGCGGCGGGTTCACTGACTTTATTTAATTATTACAATGTTTTGCGCCCGTGGGAAATGCTAGCTCTGAAAGGCGGCATCCCCACCGCGGCGGGTAATTGTATTTCACTCTTGCTTCATTTTTAATTAGTTTTATTTATTTTTGCTTGCACTTGTCACTCATCACAAAACGCCACACAAAAAAAATTTGTTTTTCTTTAATTTCTGCACTTTATTTTGCGAGGGTGTATCCGAAGCATATTTCGGTGCCGGCAGAGTGCAGCGGATATTGTGAAACCGCCAGCGGCGGTTGTATTTGGACCGCATACTTTTGTTTTCATACTTTTTATTTTTCTTTTTTGATAGCTGCAATTATTTAGCGCTCGCGAATAAGCTACCCACTATGTGCGTGGACTAATCGCCGCAGCGTGTTAGCGCTGCAGTTTCACTTAGGTTGGTCGAGGGGTGGGGGTGCATGACGAGTGAGCGTGGTTTTAGCTGAGACAGCTAACGGACGGTCAGCGCCCTTCCCTTGCTATGTTGCTGTTGCTGCTGGTATGGAAGTTGTGGATGTCGTGCGAAAGGGTGAAGGGGAGGGGGCGCTGGCTGGTGTTAACTTATATAATATATATTTATATATTAATAAAGAACAATATTAATCGTAAATAAATTTCTATAAAATGAGTAAACAGCAAGTCGTTTCGGAAATACACAAACCTGTTCGCAAAAATTTTATTAGACGTCGTTTTGTTCAAAATGGGATACATGACACTTGGCAAATTGATTTAGTTGAAATGATTCCATTTCATAAATCAAATGGTGGACACAGATACCTCCTCACCGTTATAGATACTTTCTCAAAGTATGCTTTTGGAGAGGCAGTTAAATCAAAATCTGCTACTGATATTGCGATGGCAATCAATCATGTTTTTACATTAGCAAGGCGCAAGCCCAAGAACATTCACTCTGATCAAGGAACGGAGTTCTTTAATAAAGTATTCCAGAAACTAACGAAAGACACTTAAAAGTCTCAATTTGTGAACGTTTTAATAGAACTTTAAAAAATCGTATGTGGAAAATGTTTAGTTTACAAGGTAACTATAGATGGATTCATAAGTTGCAAGAATTATTGAGAGCATAAATTAATACATATCATCGAGCCATTAAAATTAGACCTGTGGACGTGTGTAAACGAAATGAGAAATTTATTCTGCGAACTGTATACAATATTCCCAAAATATTCCCTAAGCACAAGTATTCGGTCGGAGATTATGTCAGATTAAGTAAATATAAGGGTATATTTGTGAAGGGTTATGAACCCAATTGGACAACTGAAATTTTTCAAATAATAAAAATAAAATTAACAAACCCAGTCACCTATGTACTGGAAGATTATAAAAGAGAAAAAATTAAAGGTTCCTTTTATGAACAAAAACTTCAAATCGTAAGAGATAAGGATGCATTTTTAGTTGAAACAAGAAAGAAAGTCGGTCAAGCCCGACTATAACATACTCTGTACCCTTACACTCGCATTTGCTCAGGAGTCAAACGGCCTGTTAACACCCCGCGCACAACGCGGTGCGCTCTCTAAGTTTCTCTCTCTCTCTCTCTGTCTCTCTCGCACTAAGATTGCCTGTGTTGAACGGTTAGGGTGTGTTGTGGTGGTTGTTGGTGGGGGGGTGGGCGGTGTTAGCTGGCCGTTTTTTGCCCATAACTTGAGTATCGTTCATCCGATCTTTATCATTCCTTCAGCAAATCGGTAAATAATTTTGTTTACAAGGTATCTCAAGAAGGAACGAACGATCTATCTTCAAAACTGTAGGAGATATGAAGTTTTTTCCAAATTGCGCGGACGGGAGGGGGCGTGGAAAAAATTGAAAATAAATTTGATCTGCCTGCAAGTATAACAAATATATGCCCCATACATGTCAAACCTCTATCTCTTACCATCTCTGAGATTTCTTCGTTCATACGGACGGACGGACGGACAGACGGACAGACGGACATGGCTATATCGACTCGGCTGTTAATGCTGATCAAGAATATATATACTTTATAGGGTCGGAAACGATTCCTTCTCTCTGTTACATACTTTTGCACAAACTTAATATTCTCTATGTACCTTCGGTACAGAGTATAACGAGAGCGTAAGTTAAAGTCGGCTCTAACCGACTTCGATATACCCGTTACTCATGGAAACAAATGTTTAATAGCCTTACTGTATGCCTGAGGTGGGTCAGCCGAAAAGTATGCAACATTTTTTAACTCGTTCTCTCTCTCTCTCTCTCTCTCTCTCACTAAGATTGCTGCTGAACGCAATGCTTAGGTTATGAGTGGGGTGGGTGGTGGGTGTTAACTGATCGTTTTTTGCTCATAACTTGAGTATCGTTCATCCGATCTTTATCATTCCTTCAGCAAATCGATAAATAATTTTAAGAACTAGATATCTCTAGAAAGTACGAACCATCTATCATCAAAACTGTAGGAGATATGACGTTTTTTCCAAATTGCGGGGGCGTGAGGGGGCGTGGCAAAAATTGAAAATAAACTTGATCTGCGTGCAGACAATAGGAGTCTACATTTCAAATTTGGTTGCTCTAGCTCTTCTAGTCTCTGAGATCTAGGTGTTCATACAGACAGACGGACGGACGGACAGACGGACAGACGGACATGGCTATATCGACTCGGCTGTTGATGCTGATCAAGAATATATATACTTTATATGGTCGGAAATGATTCCTTCTGCCTGTTATGATCTGCGTGCAGACAATAGGAGTCTACATTTCAAATTTGGTTGCTCTAGCTCTTCTAGTCTCTGAGATCTAGGTGTTCATACAGACAGACGGACGGACGGACGGACGGACGGACGGACAGACGGACAGACGGACAGACGGACATGGCTATATCGACTCGGCTGTTGATGCTGATCAAGAATATATATACTTTATATGGTCGGAAATGATTCCTTCTGCCTGTTACATACATTTGCACGACTTTAGTAGACCCTTTTACTCTACGAGTAACGGGTATAAAAAGAAAAAAGAACAAAATCTTTGTAAAGGACTTGGATTTAATTAAACACACAATTCATGGATATATACAAAAAACTTGCTGAGATAACTTATAAAATATTACAATTTTTATACAAGTATTAACATTAAAATTATAAATAAATTATGTTTAAAAACAAAAATTTACAATATTTACATTATTGAGACTTAATCGATTATAATAGTTTCATCATGGTTCTCATTATTTTTTACTTCATTTAAATTATGATTACTTTCTCTAAGACTATAATGTCCATGGGCTAAAGTTGAAATCTTATCTTCCATGATATACCTCTTATCATCTTTATGATTCAAGCTTATTTTATTTACAATTTCTGTATATAGAACGTGGGATCTACTTCTTATTACCCTTTGTTCCCCGTAAAATCCTTTTTTATATCTTAGACATTCAATATAATCAGAATGTGAAAGTTTTTTAACTACAGAACCTTTCACACCTTTTACCTTCTTTACTTCTTTATATTCATTGTCATCAGATTTAACTAAATATGAGTATGCCTTAGCCTTAAGACCTGCAAATGAAGTCATTATTCCACCAGCATTCTCATCTTTCATCAAACCCAATTCCTTATTATTGGCCTGTTTTATATCAAACATGTTTTCGTGCTTATAATTGAAAGTATCAAAACGGTTGGGATTTTATTTTATTAAATCGTAAACATCTTCTTGGGAAGAGGTAATAAAGGAGTCGGTGTCCATATAAATTATTTTTAATGAGGGAAATTGCACAACGAGAAAATTGTAGTAATATTCATAGATCAACCATTTTGATATTTCCAAAACAGCAACCCCAATATATATTGGTTTGTCATAGCAAATAAGCGATTTCGTTTGCTCTACAGCAACTAGTCCATTTTGAAATATTTCTAAGCTATGGAAAGTATTTCTTGCAACTAGTTGTCGAAGACCAACTTTATTTTGATGGCTGCGATAAGTTTTAACGAGGTCAATATTTCTACGTTTTTCCACATTTTCCATTGTTTTGCCATAAACTGCATTGATCATTAATTTAAAGAAATTTTTCTCAAATTCATTTTTGGATATTTTCCTATGTGCTGTATTTAAATCAATTATTTATATAATATAAATTTTACCAACAAAGCTGTTTAAATGTTAGCACTCGATGAACTTTTTTTATGATCAATCCATGTTCTAAGCACAGTTGCAGCTGCTGGAAGTGAATAACATAATTTTGTTTATTACTTAAATCAGCTATTAACTTGGCCTGTTTTCCTCCGGGTGGTAACCTATTTTCTGGACAAAAAGGTAAACAATTATGTTTATCATGGATTTCATCTGGATATTCAAGATCAACTTCTAAAATATATCCTATATCGCCTTCTGCAGATAAAGTTGTACATCTAACTCTTCAATTGCTTTTTTGGTTAAAAATTTAAAATTACAAAGGGGCAGAAGCTGGCTCATCGCCCAACCATACAAATTATTTGCATCTATATAGAGTAAAAAATTTATAAGCTTTTTAGAGTTAAATATCTCAAGATATTTATTGTTTGCAGTTGATTGCCGTAGACTGCATTGAGTAAGACCTCCGCGTATTGCTCTTTTTAAAAAATTATAAATATCAGGGTCACTTATAAGCTCAATTATAAATAAATAAATGCATACTCTCTTAGTGTGTCGTGCCCACTCTGCTTTGAGTCTCGCTTTCAGCATTGTTGTTGGTTCTCTGCTTACAAAGCTTAGAACTTTTGTTGTATTACACCGCTCTGAGAGTGAGCTTTTGATTCGCGCTTAGAATTCCTATTCTCTCTAGTGTTGAGCCCCTGTGGTAAATTTAGCATAATGTCGTGCTGCAAAAAATCTTGCACAAACAAAGATGCATGGGATTCGGAACAACTTAGGTTTGTTAACTGTTGGTTGTGCGAAAATATCATGCAAATTAAATGTGCTGGACTAAGTGGACGTGACCTGGACAAAATTTACTCACCTAAAAAAGGTTGTGGTACTTTGAAATGGTCGTGCCCTGTATGCACTGATAAGCAATTTAATTTCTCGCGTATGAGCAACGACATGAGAAACAAATTTAATACTCTTCACAAATTGAACAAGCAACTAACTAGCGAATTTACTTCCAGTGCTGAGATGCTTAGTCAATTTAAGTTTGAGTCCCCGCCCTCGCGTCAGCTGGAGCGTCAGTTTTTGGAACTGCCACCTCCCGTTGGCGGCAAGTCGTCCGAACCTACTTCTTCGTTGCTAGTCTCACCTCAATGTTTTGACTTGTCACCAACCATATCTCTTTCCGCATCACCAGGAACTATGCTTGATTTGTCTCCTTTACCTCCCTCCCTGAATCAAGATACTGGTGGTACTTTAAATAAACCACCGTCACATAGGTTAGCTCGTTCCCCAATTGCACCGCCTGAACCTGTTGCCAGTGTTTCGATTCCTTCTCAGCCTCCACTTCTAACTGTGATTGCACCACGCAAGCAAGTTTTTGTGTCTAGGTTGTCCCCTGAAACTACTTGCGAGAAAATTGCCGCGTATATTGCGAGCAAATCCTCAGCAAGTGTTTCGATTAAAAAGTTTAATTTTGCCCAACCTCGTGATGTAGCTTCCTTCCACATAAGTGTTCCAGCTGAAGCATTTCCCATCATATGCAACCCAGAATTTTGGCTGCCAGATATGATTGTCCATGAGTTTCGGCAAAAAAATCGAGTAAGGCCAACGCCCGTCAGCTTGCCCTCTTTTAGTATATCCTCAAATGTAGGGTCTAGTTCAAAAAACTAGTTCTGTCCCTCAGTCCGCATATAGCCTATCAGAATGTTAGGGGTCTGTTATCCAAACTTTCTACCTTGTTCTTAAATAGTGCTTCATTTGAGTTTGACATTATTGCATTCTCAGAGAATTGGTTGAACCCATCAATCTCTGATTGTGAAATTTTATCAAATGACTTTTTTATTTATCGACATGATCGACCTACTCGCAGAGGTGGAGGTGTACTGATCGCAGTCAAAACTAACCACCGTTCGGAACTAATTCCATTAAATCTGCCTGATGGTGTTGAATTTGTTGCCGTAAAGGTATCTTTTCCTTCCTCTTCTTTATATATCACTTGTTCTTATATCCCTCCTTCTTCCGATATTCAAGTTTATATGCATCATATAGCTTGTATAAAAGATGTTTGTGCCCAATTACGAGACATTGACTCAATGGTTGTTGTAGGCGATTTCAACTTGCCAAACATCGCCTGGTCATTTCTTAATGGGTCAAGTTATCTTGTTCCTTCAACACAGCATGACTTCTTAGATCATCTGTTTAATATGTCCTTGTTTCAAATTAATACAATTCCAAACCATTTAAATAAATTGCTGGATCTAGTCTTTGTCGCTGACAGTGCTAATGCCGTAGTCTCTAGGTCTGCCCCCCTATCACTTCCTGAAGATTCTTACCATATTACAATTGAAATCTCCCTTTCAGTTATTGGACCTACCTCTTCAACATCTATAGCTTCAAACAAACTTCGTCGTTGCTTTCGTAAAGGAAACTTTACTTTATTAAATCAACTTATTTGTGCAACAGACTGGACTCCTTTGTACAATGCGGTTGATTTAAGCTTTGCTTTTATCTTTTTCTATGATTCCATTAATTCTCTCTTAGATATTTGTATTCCTAATAGCGCTCCCTCTCCAGCGTCCATTAATCCTCCTTGGTACTGTCCTAGGCTTTCTAATTTGAAAAATATTAAGTCTAGATGCTTCAAAAAGTATAAACGTACTGGTTCTGTTGTTGACTTTTCTCAATACTCAATAGCAAAATCAAACTTTACACTTTTCAATTCTAAGTGCTATAAGAAATATCTTGCCCGATGCAAAATTAAATTTGCAGAGGACCCAAAACAATTCTATAGCTTTGTCAACTCTAAACGTAGATCCTCTTCTTTACCTTCTTCTTTTTTTCTTGGTGACCAAAAGGCTAACGACGACTCCACTGCCGTTGACCTATTCGCGGACTTCTTCCAATCAACTTCCTCTGCCCGCTATACCAATACTTCTTATCCTTATAACATTCCTTCTTCCAACTCGATATGTGCTCCCTCAATTTCAGAAAGCTCCTTGCTTTCATATTTGAAATCACTTAAATCCTTATACTCCCCTGGGCCTGACAACATTCCCAGTTGCATGCTTAAAGAGTGTTGTTTTTCCTTATGCAGTCCTTTGCTTAAGCTTTTTAATATATCTCTAGAATCTACTGTGTTTCCGAATCTTTGGAAAGAATCTTATATCATTCCTCTTCACAAAAAGGGAGGAAAATCTGATATATCCAGTTATAGGGGTATAGCCAAGCTTTCCGCTATTCCAAAATTATTTGAACAGATTCTAACCTCATCCTTACAGCACTATTGTAAATCGATTTTATCACCTTTCCAGCATGGATTTACAAAGCGTCGGTCAACTACGACCAATTTGCTTGAATTTACCTCAATGGTTAACGATGGATTCCTTTTAAAAAATCAAACTGATGTCATCTACACCGACTTCAGTAAAGCATTTGATTCTGTGAACCACGATATTCTCCTCTTTAAGCTTGATCGTTTAGGATTTCCTTCCTCTTTTCTGCTTTGGATTTCGTCCTATTTAAAAGATAGAACTCAAAAAGTTCTGATTCGCTCTAATACTTCAAAGCCTGTCTTTGTCACTTCTGGCGTGCCACAAGGCAGCCACCTCGGCCGTTTGTTTTTTACTCTTTTTATTAATGATCTCCCCACAATATTGTCTTACTCTCGGATACTTATGTACGCCGATGATGTGAAACTTATTTTATCTTTCAACGACCCGACGCATTCGATCAGACTGCAAGATGATCTAAACTCCTTGCAGTCCTGGTGATTGATTAATCAATTACACCTTAATTGCTCCAAGTGCATGTTTATGACTTTCCATCGTTGCAAACCTTCGCTGGCTACCTATACGATTGGCAATGAACCCTTGGAACGAATATCTACAGTCGTTGATCTTGGAGTTCTTTTTGACCCAAAATTGAGTTTTAATCCTCACATCTCCTCTATTGTAAATAGGGCGAAAGGTGTACTTGGATTCATTAAACGTTGGTCGAAGGAATTTAATGATCCATATACCACAAAGCTTCTGTATACTGCTCTAGTTCGCCCTGTACTTGAATACTGCTCGTCCGTCTGGTGTCCGCAATATAAAAAGTATATCGATCGAATTGAATCAGTTCAAAAGCAATTCTTGCTTTTTGCCCTACGTGGCTTAAATTGGGACCCTAACCTTCGTTTACCAACGTACTCCAGCAGACTTAGAACAGTCTTAGGTGTTTCTTTTCTTCATAAGCTAGTTATCGGTGATGTAGACTCTTCTGATCTTTTGGGTCGCCTTAACTTTTCCGTTCCTTCTAGGCCAACTAGAAACTACTTTCCTTTTATCTTGTCTAGATGCACAACTGATTATGCCCAGCATAATCGATTTCGGGTTTTATGTAAGAATTACAATGATCTCAATCACCTGCTCTCAACAGAGCTCTCTCTCTTCTCTCTAAAAACGTCTCTCTATAATTATCTCCGGGGAAATCTCTGACCACTCCCAGCTGTGAGTAGGGGCATAGCTTGCCGGACTGGCTAAAAAATCCTCCCCCACCGGGTCAGAGATTTTCCGGTTATTTAGTTTTAAGTTTTACGTATACATTTTTTATTTTTAAAGTTTTCGTTTAGATAGTTTTCTCTCTTTCTCTCTATCTCTGTTTTAGTTTAATTTATTATATTATCTTATTTTTTCCTTTGCTCCTACATAACTATAGGTTTTGGTTTTTTCTCTCTCTCCCTTTTCTCGATCTCTATATTATTAAAGTTTTTGTTAGCTCTAATAACGTCTCTGACTACAATCGGCTGTGAATAGGGGCATAGCTGGCCGGACGGGCAAATAAAATACCCCCACCGTGTCGGAGTCGTTATTAGTTTATTTTGTAATTTTATTAGATTTTCTTTGATAGGCTTCCTTAGCTCATAAAATTTTTTTGTAACGTATTTATACTTTCGTTGACAGCATTTGTTTGTCTACTCTAAATAAATAAATAAAAATAAAAATAAAAGGAGGTTTGAAAGCTTGTAAACAACTTATGCATTGTACCACCAAAAAGAGGTGGTTGCCTATACAGAACTGTTTCATCGTTATCCCTAACGAATCTTCAGTAGGCTTTTTGCTGAAGAAAGCATGATTGCCAACTGCCTCTCCATACAATCATTGCTTAGATCAGTTGGGAACTGCTAAAAGCAATGAAAGCAAAAATAGACAAGCAATGAGTGCTTTCATCTTTCTGGTGGTAATGCTTAAGCTTAGGGATGAACTTTTTAAGTGCAAAAGCTTGAGCTTTTGAGCGAACTTAGAAGTGCCCGTTAAATTTGAAATGCGAAGCATTAAAAAAAAAAGCGTTTTTTGCGTTGTTTCTTGAAACTTTTGTTAGTTTCATTTACAAAAAAGAGAGCGGGCCGTCTCTTATATAGATTTGTAATTTATTTGGCGACCTTTCTAATGTTTAATTAGTGTGAGTTGGCTGGCTCTAGGTCCGAAAAAGTTGCGTTTGTTCACAACTTGTAAACAACTTATGCATTGTACCACCAAAAAGAGCTGGTTGCCTATACAGAACTGTTTCATCGTTATCCCTAACGAATCTTCAGTAGGCTTTTTGCTGAAGAAAGCATGATTGCCAACTGCCTCTCCATACAATCATTGCTTAGATCAGTTGGGAACTGCTAAAAGCAATGAAAGCAAAAATAGACAAGCAATGAGTGCTTTCATCTTTCTGGTGGTAATGCTTAAGCTTAGGGCTGAACTTTTTAAGTGCAAAAGCTTGAGCTTTTGAGCGAACTTAGAAGTGCCCGTTAAATTTGAAATGCGAAGCATTCAAAAAAAAGCGTTTTTTGCGTTGTTTCTTGAAACTTTTGTTAGTTTCATTTACAAAAAAGAGAGCGGGCCGTCTCTTATATAGATTTGTAATTTATTTGGCGACCTTTCTAATGTTTAATTAGTGTGAGTTGGCTGGCTCTAGGTCCGAAAAAGTTGCGTTTGTTCACAACTTGTAAACAACTTATGCATTGTATTTTATCTTAATGGATCTATGTTCACTCCGACTCAAACGAATAACTTGCAGAATATCGCTTTTACTCATATTGAAAAGCTCTCTTAGATCAATTGAGTCCGGAATGTTGCTTAATATGCGGTAAGACTTTATCGGCATCTGAGTATGGGGCGATATTAATATAATATTGCCATTTTTCTCCAATGCCGAAATCTCTGCCTCTTTGTGAATGTCAGTCCTCAAATGTTTATTCTGCCTAGTTTGCACGTACTTTATTCCGCATACTTCACATTACATTTCGGGATTATCATTCCTTGTTGGTGGTTGATTGGATGCGGGATTCCACATGCGGTTGACTGCTTCTTGAGGGGTATCCATCCTAATCCTTTTAGAATAACTTACAGTGGGTTGTTCATCGTTATTGAGTCATCTCTGGCGTATGGTTGAGCTTCCCGAGTCAGATCTAATTCGATCATATGCGTTTATAATAATTGGACCAGTACAATTATTATAATGCACCGAAAATTCTTCTAGTCCACTGAACACGCGATTGCACAGATCACACACAATATTTGATGCGCTAGCCATTTTGGTCACTTTTAATTTCTTACTTTCCTTAACGCGCTAAAAAAAATGTCAATTATCTGCGTAACGTCTTGAAACACCGTTTGGAGTAAACTTAGCGATGGACTGCAACGCGATCGTTTATAACAGGGAATACCAGAACCCCTTGGATTCACCAAATACCTGGAGTCCATTGACAAGATATGTTCCTTAAATGTTTGGGTCAAGTGTGAAAGAACTGATAAACATATGTATAAAAATCAGGGCTGCAAAGCCAAAAAATTTTTCGGAACCTCCGGTTTGCTGGTTCGAACCAAAATTTACCAACGGTTAAGGTTCGGAAATTTGAGGTTCGAGGTTTTTGGGCATTGGTTTTGGTTCGAACCTTGGTTCGTTGCATGATTTTCCCAATATATTTAACATAACAATTCAATAGGTATACACTTGACGACGAGATACATTCTTAGTCCGCATTTAAACGGTGAAGCAAACTTCATGAAGTGCCTCATGAAGTTTTTGTTTGTATGGAAGAGGTGTAGGAGGGCAGTCGAAGCAGGCAAAGCTTCATGGCAAGCTGGCATTGAAGTTTTTCGATATGTATATGTATAATATAAGATGAAAAATTTGTGCTAGTTTTTTTAGTTTAGTGTCTGCTTATGTTCTGTACCAAAGGTATAAAGAATATTTGTGCAATTGTATGTAACCGCCAGAACAACGCATCTCTGACCCTATTAAGTGCATACATATATTCACTTTCGCATTTATTTATTTTATTTTATTTAATAATTTCTTAATTCCTAGTGCTACAAGGATAACCTTTTACATTAATGCACTAGTCACATACAAAAAAAGATCATAGTATTCAAATCATTAATCCTACTTCTTCTTAACCTAATACATTCATATATAGCTAGACAGATTTTTATTATTATTTCAATGATTTGTGTAATTAAATGTTATTATTAATTGTTTTCTATTAAAAACTCTTTTAGCTTGACCCTAAATTGCGTTGCGTTACTAACTATTTTTATTTGTGTAGGTAATTGATTCCACAGACGAACAGTGTGAACGAAAAATTGTCGCTCTGAACACGTTAATTTATGACGTACAATGTTAATGTTTTTGGTTCTAGCTGATGTGCTGAAGCTTAATTCATCATATAAATAGCTTGGTTCTTTCGTGCAAATTACCCTGTGCAGAAATATCATGCTTCTGTAATCAGTCCAAGACTTAAAATTAAGTTCATAGATTTGTGTAGCAAACCCTCTAATGTGTTCTCTTCGCTTGACATTGTAGACGTATCTAGCAATACTATTAAATGTAACATTAAGCCTACGCTGAGAAGCTAAATCGCAGTTTCCAAATATCTCAATTCCATAGCAGGGCGTAGGTGACAGATATGTTTTTGCTATCAATAGTCTAAGATCGGTAGGTAAAAACTGCTGGGTGAATGAGAGCTGTCTTAGAAGTCCAAAGGTCTTTCCGGTGGCTTTAATCACATGATCACTCCATGATAGAGTGTTGTTAATGATTATGTCGAGATTTAGCGCCTGCTCGACATAATTTATCGGTGTGCTATTAACGATTAAGTTCGGCAGGCTTTCAGTACTCAGCGATTTTTTGTATATAACAATACACTTACATTTTGACGGATTAAGTGACAAACCATTACAAATAGCCCACCTACTAACATTAGACAATTCTCTGTTACATAGATTTACACATTCATTTATTTTTTCTAAGGGACAACTGACATAAAGCTGGACATCATCGGCATACATGTGAACATTACAGTTAGACAATGAAACAGGGAGATCGTTTACATACAATGAGAACAGAAGTGGACCAAGAATTGACCCTTGAGGTACACCACGTTTTAGAGACAAAACTGCTGACTTCTCAAGATCGGGAAACACCGTCTATCTTCTTCCACATAGATACGAAGAGATAAGTTTGATGGCAGTTGCTGAGAAATTAAAAAATTTTTCTAGTTTGGTACACAAAATTTCATGGTTTACCGTATCGAAGGCTTTGCTAAAGTCAAGTAATGTCAGAAATGTTACCTAACTGTTATCAACTTGCTTACGAATATCTTCAGTGACCTTTATTAATGACGTGATACAACTTTTGTGATTCCGGAAACCGGATTGCATATTACTTAACATTGGATTTAGGCTTAAAAATTTAATAATCTGCTGTAACATAAGATGCTCAAATACTTTAGACATGAAGGGAAGTATGGATATCGGTCTATATTCGTCGTTTGCCTTGGTAATGGAACAATCTTGGCTATTTTCCAATTTTCCGGAAAAGCCGAAGTCGTAAAAAGCAGTGTCGCAGATATATGTTACATGATTAGTAATTTTTGGTAAAATAAGCTTAAAGAATTTGGGATGCATATCATCCAACCCAACAGCATTCGACTTAATTTTAAGGACGCATTCAAGAACATCACATGGGTTCACGCACATAAAACTAAAGCTACTATCACAGGTATTATTAACTACAACATCCAGGTAGGGATTACTAATAGCTTCAGGTACATTCGATTGCACAAACTTCAGGTTAAGCCCATTTACATCAGCTGCGATTTTCTTTGAGGTAACTGTCTTTCCGATTCCCAATTTTTTCAGCTCCCCCCATTTTTGATTGGTAGATATTGCACTTTGAAATTTGTAAGAGTAGTGGTTACTTTTTGCAGTATAAATCATTTGGTTTACTAGGCTTCTGAGTGCTCTAAAACGCTGATAGTGCGCAGGAGTCTTATACCTTTTCCACTTTTTATAGGCAGCGTCTCGTTCAGCAGTTTTTATTGAAATATCCCGCGTGAACCAAGGATTATGTCTGTGATTACATACCCTTCGCTTCAGTGGTACCGATTTTTCATATATGTTACTGATGAGTAAGCACATTTGATTCAATTGGGAGTTAACATCTATAAATGAATATATTGAGTTCCAGTCACACTGGTCTAAATGGTCAATTAGTAGCATTCTGTCAATGTTTTTGAAGTCCCTATACCACACGGTAGTGTCGATTTGAGAGGGATTAAAGTCATATGTTAGGAATATAAGGTCATGTTTAGAAAAAATTGGTACTGCAACCTGGTCATAAAGTAGAATTTTATCCTTTTTATCCTTTAAGCCTTTTTATAACCAACACAAACCAACAGATATTAATTACAACATTTTGGAATAGCAATTGGGTATGTCCGTACAACGATCGCTGTTTCGAGAATAACCAAATTCTCTCATCAGCGGACTTGTTTTGCTGTTCACACTTAAAACAAACATCCAGTTAGTACTTAAACTCTTTCAATCGGCGAATAAAGACATAGGAATTACACCATTATAAATTCGCAGCCCGAATTTCGGCTATGGTTCTTTGTTTGAAGGTGTTTGTTTACCAAATTGTTGTTATTAATTCTGTTGCTTATGGCTGCTGCTAGGTGGTTGGGGTATCCATCCAATGATCCTCCTTAGCAGGGCCACGAGTTTTTTTGTAAATACACAAGGTATTTTTTGCTTGTTTTATAATAGGGAAACCGTTTTTGGTTTTTATTTCAAACATTATGTCGTGCTGACCATTATTTATATGTATGGTATGGTTTGTGTTGGTTATAAAAAGGCTTATAATCAACCAAAAAGACCTTGAGCTAGCCAGTTGTAACATTGACTAAAATCAAAAACAGGTCACCAAACCCCAAATACATAAATTGAAAATATCGATTTTTAAATATACCATTGGATAGGTCTTGAAAAGACCTTTCGAATGAACCCCCACACTTTTTTTTTGGTTTGTTTTTTTTTTTAGGATGGAAATTTTTTCAATCTCTTATTTTGGGTGTTTAACTTTAGTAGGAGAGACTTGGCTGATCGGGAAATTTTTAACACTAAGTTAGTCTGCAATATACCACTCGAGCAGTAGCATACTTTGATTGCATTGTGATAATGGATAACTTCAAACGTCTTTTTGGTGCTGATCCGCGCAAGAGCAGATACACCCCACTTATCTATTGCAATTACTGTGGCTCTGATACACACTTGGAAAGCGCATGTGCCAAGAAACGCGACCAACAGAAACAAAATTAGAGTTTCCTTAACATTTTTGAAATATACATTTAAAATAAATCAATATTTTAAAACAAAATAAATTTTAAAACGGGACATCATTCTTTTCATTTATACATATTCATTGAACTTGAAAACTACAGACTACAACCATTCTTCATTGTTGGAGCAGTATGGTTTGTGTCAAGGGTAACAGTGGTGAAATCATTGCTCATTGCTAGAGCAGGCGCTCAGGTCTCCGCCCACAAGTGCGGGAAACCAACTTATTGTGGTAAATAGATAACACTTATCGTGGTGAATAAAAAAGGAATAGGAGTTCATAGGGACCGCCCACAATTGTGGGCAACCGGGTAAAAATATAGGTGAGAGAAACTGTCTCACACACGAGTCCCAACAGATAAGGACTCAGGTTAGGTAAGAAAAAGGGTCGCTTGAGCTCGCGAGCACAAATGAAGCACAGGCTCACAGACGGTGGGGTAAAAATATAGGTGAGAGAAACTCTATCACACACGAGTCCCAACAGATAAGGACTCAGGTAAGGTAAGAAAAAGGGTCGCTTTACCTCGAGAGCACACATGAAGCACAGGCGCGCAGACTGGGACCGCCCACAAGTGCGGGAAACCAACTTATCGTGGTAAATAGATAACACTTATCGTGATAAATAAAAAAGGAATAGGAGCTCATATGGGAAATTTGGTGAATGAGGAGACAAATTAAGGGAAATTAAGTGAAATTTAGGGAAATTGTTTGGGTCCCGGCTATGGGATGAAGTAAAATTTAGGGAAATTGTTTATGTCTCTGCTAAAAGTGGTGGAAATGGTGTGGTGAGTTCAGATCAAAAATTCCCGATCTCCCAAGTCTCTACTACTAAAGTTAAACACCCAAACTAAGAGATTACAAAAAAGAAGAAGGCCAAGGAGAGAAGGCCAAGCTAACTTCGTCTGTGCCGAAGTTTTTATACCCTTGCAAATGCTGTTTTTGAAATGTCAGAGTTTAAGAACGCTTACATAAAAATCTAACAATTTTTTAACAAAAACCCATTTTCCTACAGGTAAACATCTGATTTCGACCAAATTTCACGAATCTTTTTGAAAACATATCAAATTAACAATCGCGGAGTTTAAGAAAGATAAAATTTAAAACAGAAAAGTTTTCTCACTAAGACTCATTTTCCGACCGATCGGTCCTATGGCAACCATAAGATATAGTCACCCGATGTCGATCAACTTTTTCAAATTAGTTTAATATTAAGAATCACCGACTTTAAGAACTATTTATTTGAAAACAAAAAGGTTTTTTTCACTAAGACCCATTTTCCGACCGATCGGTCCTATGGCAGCTATAAGATATAGTCATCCGATTTGGACAAAAATTTGCAAATCTGTTTGAAAGCATATAATATTTATTATCGCCGAGTTTTATGACGCTAGCATTGAAAACAAAAAAAGTTTTTCTTACTAAGACCCATTTTCCGACCTATTGTTCCTATGACAGCTATAATATATAGTGATCCGATCTTGACCAAAATTTACAAATCTGTTTGAAGGCAGAGAATATTAACAATGACCGCTAACATTGAAAACAAAAAAGTTTTTCTCACTAAGACCCATTTTTTGACCGATGGTTCCTATGGCAGCTATAAGATATAGTCATCCGATCCGGTCGGTTCCGACGTATTAGTAGCGTGCAGTTAAAAGAAGACTCTGTGCAAAATTTCAGCTCGATAGCTTTAAAACTGAGAGACTAGTTTGCGTAGAAACAGACTGACAGACAGACAGACGGACTGACTGACAGACGGACAGACAGACAGACGGACAGACAGACAGACAGACAGACAGACGGACAGACAGACGGACAGACAGACAGACAGACAGACAGACAGACGGACAGACAGATAGACGGACGGACAAAGCTCAATCGACTCAGCTCGTCGCCCTGATCAAGAATATATATAGTTTATGGGGTCGGAAATGAATATTTCTATGCGTTGCAAACTTCTGGGCAAATTATAATACCCTTTGCAAGGGTATAAAAAATAAGTGGGGGTTCATTCGAAAGGTCTTTTCAAGACCTATCCAATGGTATATTAAAGAAATCGATATTTTAAATTTTAGTCAATGTTACAACTGGCTAGCTCAAGGTCTTTTTTGGTTGATTATAAGCCTTTTTTATAACCAACACAAACCAACAGATATTAATTACAACATTTTGGAATTTCAATTTATATTAAATTTAATTAATCTTAAACATTTATTAAACTGCACTTAAAAATTTCCATCGCACAGGCATGTCGTATCTGCGTGTGTTTACTTTTCACACTTGCGCGCTACTTTTCACACTTGTGCGCTCCAAACCAAGCAATCCTTTTCTTACCCTTTCCTGTACCTGTCGTTATCTGTAGGGACACCTGGGTCGTGATCTGTAGGAACTAGTGTGTCTGAGACTTTCTCTCAATTATATTTTTATAACATTTGACGAGGTCAAAAAAAAATATATATTAAAATTCCTGCTCCCCCAAATTCTTACTACTGATTACATACTATGTTACGTTTCATTACGTAATTTCAGTTACATTTGAATTTGAATGATTGAATGTTTTACTAATATTAATTATAAATGATAAAAATGAATGTTCTCCTCAAACACTATGTATTAAAAATGATTTTTAAAATTGGGGTTGCGGGTACGTTCCTTTGGAACTGCTTTGGCATGCGATGCTGCATACGTTCTAAAAGCACTGGGGCTTGATGCAATGCTAAACACGTTCTAGTAGCACACGTTCTACATGCGTTAATTTTGGAAATCGTGCCAGCATACCAACAAACACCACTGCCTAGAGAACGCCATCTGACAGCGTGCAATTAGAAAGTAAAGTTGGAAGGGAGAGGCGAGCGTTTTTACGAAGTGGAACCTACAACAACCACCCATGCAAACGGTCCTTTACTAGAACAGTTCCTGCTGCGTACCGCCCCTGTACAAAAGCGAATGGACGATTGCATGTTTTAGGAACTACTTCTTAGCGACAAAAGTACTATGCCAGATGTGTTTCTGGCATGCAGGCAAGTCCGACTTTGATACTCTGTTAAGTGAGCACGTGCGTGTGTTAGCGAGGCAGAGCCTTCTCACTTTCTGTTAATCAAGTTTTTCATTCTGTTTTGTGAAATTGAACTGACAAGTCGAAGACAGACAAAACAAAATTAAGAGAAAAAGTTTAATACAAAATTAAATTAACTGTGCATATTATTTAAACATTTGATGGCTGCTGTTGTTGTTGTGGACTGGTGAGTGAAGCATTTATTGTGGTGTTGCAGAACTGCGTCAGTGAACGCTGAATTTTCAATACATATATTTATAAAACGAGTACAAAGATAATATTACAAAATACCATTGTTACATATACTTCATATTTTTATGCCGTTAACAAATTTAAAATTTGAGTCCCCCTTAAGTATGCATCAAAGGGCCTAGCACCTTGTTCAAACACTTATTTCATAGGTTGCACAATTATCTATCATATGCAATTTAAATTATTTGATTATCTCAATTGGTTCAAAATTTATGATTTTTGCAACGAAAAAACACAATTGGCGCCACTGCACATTGTTTCGTCTAGTACAAGCTAGCTGGAGAAAATTGATTCTCACAATTGGCAAAAACAACAATGCAACATCGTAAACAAATATGTGGAGAATGAAAAACGAAAAAAGTTTCATGGAAAAAAACCGTTAATTTTTAGAAATAGCCTTTCAAGTGCAAACTTGTTACGTTGCTGCTGAATGCATTCAACATTCAAGTTTTGCACGTTTTGAAAAAAGAACTATATTTGGACTAAACACAACTAAATTTTTTTCAAGTTAATATGGGTGAATCAGTTAAAGGTCAGTGCTTCTCATGGAGATACAATTTGGGATTAAATATGCGAAGTTTTTTTTTGTGCCGTTTTAAAGTTGTTTGTAACTTTTTAAGCATCGTGTTTTCAATCTTTGATAGAGTTTAACTTTTTATGAACTCATATAGTTAGGTAGGAGCCGAATTCACAGAGGCCCACTTCCATAGGAGGCAAAGTTTGCCTAAGTTAGTTAGCAACCTGTCTTCGTAGAGGTGCTAGGTGGTAGGTGCCTGTGTTCATAGAGGCCCTTGCCAGGTTGTAAGAGTCAGCTATGATCTTTAGTAGCCACAATGAGAATAGATGATGACCAAACTCGTTGTTGACTTCATACTTTTATTACGTGTGCTTTGTTGCACGTCTGAAACTTAACTAATTTATTCGCTAGACATAGTGTGCCTAGGCTAATTAGCTTTAGAAGCAGTATTATATATGTATTTATATATGACTCCCACGCAGCAAGTTTCTACAAGAGTTGTTGGAGAAAGGTCCTTAGAAATACTAAAGATGTAGTGATAATATGGTTAGAAAATAATACAATTTTAAAAAAAAAATGTTCTTTTTGTTTTTGTTAATTGTTTGTACATTGATTTTTATGATTTTAAAAAGAGAGAGAGACTCTTGTGAGAGATTGACGTGCTTTTTTTGTGCTCCGTAATTAAAAATTAATTGTGACGTTCAACGTGCCTATAATTTCGCGAATACATCTAAAATCGGTCAATTATTAATACCCACTACCGGTGAGTGCTTTGCTTTCTTGTTGTGCATCTGGGTATTATTAATTTAATAAATATAAATATCGCGGCGTCTGTGCTGTGTGTTTTGTTTTTGCTTTGCTTTCGCTCATCTGTTTTTGGCGGTTCCCCCGTTCCCCCCTCTTAACAAAGGTTAGTGCGTGCGTTTGCTGCTGCATCAAACTCTCTGTGTGCATCGCTCTCACACCAAATTTGTTTTTGTTTACTTTTCTGCTGAGAAAGCTTTGAGCTTTTCTATTTGTTACGCCGCTCTTAGAGTGAGATATTGATACGCGCTTTGATTTCTAATCTCTTTAGTTTTGAGCCCCAGTGGTAAATTTTGATCAATGTCGTGCTGCAAAAAGTCGTGTACTAATAAAGATGCAAATGATTCGGAACAATTCCGGTTTGTTAACTGTTGGTTGTGCGATAATATTATGCATATAAAATGTGCTGCACTAAGTGGACGCGACCTTGATAAAATTTGCTCAACTAAAAAAGATTGTGGTGCGTTAAGGTGGTCCTGCCCTGTATGCACTGTTAAGCAATTTAATTTCTCGCGTATGTCTAATACCATGAGAAATAAATATAATAAGTTGCATAAAATAACTAAGCAACTCGCAAGTGAGTTTACCTCTAGTGATGAGTTGCTTAGTAAATTCCATTTTGAGTCACCACCCACACGTCGGTCGGAGCCTCAAGTTGTAATAGTGCCACCTCCCGATTCTGACAAGTCGATTGATCCCCCTTCATCGTTGCCAGTCTCGCCTCAGTGTCAAGACTTGTCGCCGACCATTTCCCTGTCCGCTTCACCAGCTAGTATGCTTGGTTTGTCTCCATTGCCTCCCTCCCCAAGTCAAGGAGTTATTAATAATTTTTTAAATAAACCTCCAAATCGTAGACTAGTTAGTTCTCCAATAGTGCCACCTGAACCTGATGAAAGTGCTTCCCTTTCTTCACAGCCTTCCCTTCTTACTGTTATAGCACCACGCAAAACAGTTTTTGTGTCTAGGTTGTCTCCTGAAACTACTTGCGAGAAAATTGCCGCCTATATTGCTAGCAAATCCTCAGCAAGTGTTTCCATTTCAAAGTTTAATTTTGCCCAGCCTCGTGATGTAGCTTCCTTTAACATAAGTGTTCCAGGTGAAGCTTTTCCAATCATATGTGACCCAGAATTTTGGCTGCCAGATATGAGCACGAGTTTAGGCAAAAAAATCGTGTTAGGCCAATGCCCGTCAGCTTGCCCTCAAATGTAGGGTCTAGCTCTAACAGGGTTTCAAAAAACTAGTTCTGTCCTTTAGTCCTCTTATAGCCTATCAGAATGTTAGGGGTCTGTTATCAAAACTTACTACCTTGTTCTTGAATAGTGCTTCATTTGAGTTTGACATTATTGCCTTCTCAGAGACGTGGTTAAATCCATCAATCTCTGATTGCGAAATTTTGTCAAATGATTTTTTTATATATCGATATGATCGACCTACTCGAAGAGGTGGTGGTGTACTGATCGCAGTGAAGACTAGCCACCGTTCGGAATTAATTCCACTAAGTCTGCCTGATGGTGTGGAATTCGTAGCCGTAAAAGTTTCTTTTCTTTCCTTCTCGTTATATATTACTTGCTCCTATATCCCTCCTTCTTCCGATATTCAAGTTTATATGAACCATATAACTTGTATAAAAGATGTTTATGCCCAATTACGAGACATTGACTCATTGGTTGTTGTAGGTGATTTCAATTTACCAAACATCGCCTGGTCATATCTTAATGGGTCAACCTATCTTGTGCCATCAACACAGCATGACTTTTTAGATCATCTGTTTGATATGTCCTTGTCTCAGATAAATTCAATTCCAAACGATCTTAATAAATTGCTGGATCTTGTCTTTGTCGCTGACAGTACTAATGCTGTAGTTTCTAGGTCCGCCCCTCTATCACTGCCCGAAGATATTTACCATCCTACTCTTGAAATCTCTCTTTCAGTTTCTGAAACTACTTCATCAACCTCTAAAATTCCTAATAAACCTCGTCGTTGTTTTCGTAAAGGAAACTTTACATTATTAAATCAACTTATTTGTGCAACAGACTGGTCACCTCTGTTCAATGCGGTTGATTTTGACTTTGCTCTTGCCTTTTTCTACGAATCCCTTAATTCTCTCTTAGATATCTGTGTTCCTAATAGCGTAGCTTCTCCCGCGTCACTTAATCCTCCTTGGTACTGCCCTAGACTTTCTAATTTGAAAAATATTAAGTCTAGATGCTTCAAAAAGTATAAACGATCTGGCTTGGCTGTTGATTTCTCTAAATATTCAATAGCAAAATCCAACTTTACACTTTTTAACTCTGAGTGCTATAAGAATTATCTTGCCCGGTGCAAAATTCAATTTGCAGAGGACCCTAAACAATTCTATAGCTTTGTGAACTCTAAGCGTAGATCTTCATCCCCTACCTTCTTCTTTTTTTCTGGGTGACCAAAAGGCTGGCAATGATTCCGCTGCCGTCGACCTATTCGCAGACTTTTTTCAATCAACGTATTCCTCTATCCACTTTATTAACACTTCTTATCCATATACCATTCCTTCTTCTAACTCGATTTGTGTTCCCTCAATTAGTGAAAGCTCCCTACTTTCGCATTTAAAATCTCTAAAATCCTCATACTCCCCTGGCCCTGACAACATTCCTAGTTGTGTTCTTAAAGAGTGCTGTAGTTCCTTATGCAAACCTTTGCTTAAGATTTTCAATCTATCACTCGATTCTTCAGTCTTTCCAACTCTTTGGAAAGAGTCCTATATCATTCCTCTTCATAAAAAAGGTGGAAAATCTGATATTTCCAATTACAGAGGCATAGCTAAGCTCTCCGCTATTCCTAAATTATTTGAAGAGATTATAACCTCCACCTTGCAGCATTATTGCAAATCGATTTTATCACCTTTCCAGCATGGGTTTATTAAGCGTCGGTCAACTATGACCAATTTGCTTGAATTTACTTCATTGGTTAATGATGGGTTCCTTAAGAAAAAGCAAACCGATGTCATTTACACCGACTTTAGTAAGGCTTTTGACTCTGTAAACCATGATCTTCTCCTCTATAAGCTTGATCGGTTAGGATTTCCCCGCCTCTTTTCTGCTCTGGATTTCGTCCTATTTAAAAAATAGAACCCAGAAAGTTATATTACGTTCAGACACTTCAAAGCCCGTCTCTGTAACGTCCGGTGTACCGCAAGGTAGTCACCTTGGTCCTTTGTTTTTTACTCTTTTTATTAATGACCTACCCACAATACTATCTTACTCTCGGATACTTATGTATGCCGATGACGTTAAACTTATTTTATCTTTCAATGACCCGACACATTCCATTAGATTGCAAGATGATTTAAACTCCTTGCAGTCTTGGTGCTTGGTTAATCATTTATACCTTAACTGCTCCAAGTGCATGTTTATGACTTTCCATCGTTGCAAACCTTCGCTGGCTATTTATACGATTGGCAATGAACCCCTGCAACGAATATCTACCGTCGTTGATCTTGGAATTCTTTTTGACCCCAAATTGAGTTTCAATCCTCATATCTCTTCTATTGTTAATAGGGCGAATGGTGTACTTGGATTCATTAAACGTTGGTCGAAGGAATTTAATGATCCTTACACCACAAAGCTCCTGTACACTGCTCTAGTCCGTCCTGTACTTGAATACTGCTCGTCCGTCTGGTGTCCGCAATACAAAAAGCATATCGATCGTATCGAATCAGTACAAAAGCAATTTTTGCTTTTTGCTCTTCGTGGACTAAATTGGGACCCTAACCTTCGTCTGCCATCGTACTCCAGTAGACTCTTGCTTATTAACCTTCCTTCGTTAGCTGATCGTAGAACAGTCCTAGGCGTTTCTTTTCTTCATAAGCTAATCATTAGTGATGTAGACTCTACCGAACTTTTAGGTCGCCTTAACTTTTCCGTTCCTTCTAGGCCAACTAGAAACTATTTACCTTTAATCTTGCCCAGATGCACAACTGATTATGCCCAGCACAATCGTTTTCGGGTCTTATGTCAAAATTACAATGATCTCTATCACCTGCTCTCAACAGATCTCTCTCTCTTCTCTCTAAAAACGTCTCTCTATAATTATCTCCGGGGAAATCTCTGACCACTCCCAGCTGTGAGTAGGGGCATAGCTTGTCGGACTGGCTAAAAAATCCTCCCCCACCGGGTCAGAGATTTTCCGGTTATTTAGTTTTAAGTTTTTCGTATAAATTTTTTATTTTTAAAGTTTACTTTAAGATATTTTTCTCTCTATCTCAGTTTTTTTTTTAATTTAATATATTATCTTATTTTTTTCTCCTTTGTTCCTACATAACTATAGGTTTTGGTTTTTTTCTCTCTCTCTCTTTCTCTCTCTCTCCCTCTTCTCGATCTCTATATTATTAAAGTTTTTGTTAGCTCTAATAACGTCTCTGACTACAATTGGCTGTGAATAGGGGCATAGCTGGCCGGACGGGCAAATAAAATTCCCCCACCGTGTCGGAGTCGTTATTAGTTTATTTTGTAATTTTATTAGATTTTCTTTGATAGGCTTCATTAGCTCATAAAAATTTTTGTAACGTATATAAATTTTCGTTGA
>JBAMBO010001683.1:0-16916 GCA_037044535.1 Lordiphosa magnipectinata | reverse complement strand
AAAAACTGCCCACACAGATGTTGGAAAATCCGATCAATGACCCATACCGTAATAAAAAATAGAGCCCATTTTGGACCACTTTCCACCCCCTTACAGCTAACATAACATATTACAATTGTATCTGTTAAGTTACAGGCTTCGGCAATCAGCCTTTGTCATAAAAATTACCTTGGATTAACCAAAATACAATCAGTACCTGCAATAAGACAAGTCTCATTCAATTACGCAGACGTAAATGTTTAACGTCATAAATTCTCTTCAACCTTTTTTGCATATGCAAATATGAACAACAACAACCCCTTTTACGCAGCGAGCAGCGTGCAGCTGCTCACGAGCAACCGCACCCTGCTCATGAGCAGCGGCTACCTGCTCACGAGCAACGGGTCCCTGCTCATGAGCAGTGTGCAGCTGCTCATGAGCAGTGAGCAAGTGCTGCTCGCTGCTCATGAGCAGCTGCACACTGCTCATGAGCAACACATCCCTGCTCACGAGCAGCGAGCAGCACTTGCTCGCTGCTCATGAGCAGCTGCACACTGCTCATGAGCGGGAGTCAAAAGAGTCAGTGCAGGCTGCTCACGAGCGAGCAATTCCGAACCCTGGTTTTAAATGACATGTTGGACGTGACTGGAACTACCAAGTATGTAAAAGATTTAACTCGTTCTATCTCGGATGTGTTCAGGTACCAGATTTCTTGTTTGCAGATCCGGCGTCTATTGTCTCCAAAATATGAAAACAAACAAAATTTAAGGTAACTATCTTAAAAACTAGAGTTTATGCCAAAAAAGGCAAAAAAATCTGTGTGTGGTCATGTGTGTAAACATTTTATGTTCTCGAATTCCATATTGAACGGTGAATCAATGGTGAAAATGTTAAAGTCAAAGTGTAAATCTTAAAATTCAGAGCATTTTTCCCTCAGTGTACTTAAACCAATAATATTTTATGAAAACGATTCAATTTTGATTTTAATTAAGATGTTTCGTTAGTCGTAGTAAAAAATTAATTTTAGAGTAGTGAATAGATAGGTTCGAAATGTCGAACCCCTTAATAAAAATCTATCAAATTATCACATAATTTCTTATTTAATGCTGATTTATACTGAGCTGTTTGAAACTCGAAAATAAAAACATTTCTCACAATCTGACAGTTCCAATCTTTCGAGGCACTTTGGGAGTTTTTACGGCAAGGCTTAATTTTACAGTCAAATCCTGACCCACCAACCCTATTAAACCTATATTAAGAAGCAGCCGCTCACGTTAGCCAGCAGCTTTGCGGATGCATAGCTTTGTTATCATAGTTTACCCAGTTTGCCTCTTTTAATCAGTGCCGGCCAAATGGAGAGGATAAAAAAGTGTGCTTATGTTGGTGAGCAAAAGAGCTCTCTCCAGACTACAGCCGTTTTACTTGCAATTCAGTATTCACTGATTCACACAATCTTGAGTTCGGCTCGCTTTTGCGTAAAAACACGACTGACTTCGGTTCAGGTAGCTATGGCTGGCCGGCTCTGCTTTAAATACAACCGGGACAGATTGAGAGCAGTAAAATCGTATGGGCTAAGAGGTGAGCGTGAACAAGACAAAGTTCTTAGAATCCACACAGCGCCAAGTGCAAACGGAAAGAATATAATTGCATTACCCTGTTTTAATCTTCTAGTTGAAATTCGTGCTGCATAAAACAAGATAGGCTGAATATTAAATCAGCGGTGGGCACGCCTTTACTACATTTACTCTAAGATCAATTTTTCGTCAACTGGCGCCTCTCTGTCGCAGGAGCAATCGCTTTGCTGTGAAGTGAGTTACAAGAAGCAGGCGACGCAACATCAAAATGCGCTCGGAGTGTGCTACCAAAACTCGCTTGGCGCACAAACAGACGGCTGCCATATTAAAATACAGGCAGTGTATGGCTCGCTGCTCGACTTGAGCCTCACAGATAAGTTTTTTCAGCTATTGCAGTTGGTTTTCGCCCAAAATCAAATTTCGTGCCCAAAATAGACCAAATCGGAAAAATTTATACATTTTTCGCTCTCACAAAACGATAAAATTTATCGGTTTAAAATGTTATATATGCTGGGTCGGTAAAATTAAAAGTAATTGCCAAACTCTGCACTCGTACAGTTTCTAGATGTACATTCAGTGGGTGTTACTTATTTCGAATTCTTAAAAGTAATTGCCAAACTCTGCACTCGTACAGTTTCTAGATGTACATTCAGTGGGTGTTACTTATTTCTAATTCTTATGATCAATTTAGAAATCTTTCGGTAAATTAGATTTGCATTGAAGTCCAGTCAAAAAAAGGTCCCTACTTAAATTAAAAAGAATTTTTTGTTTATCGTATTGAGAATTTGGCATTGCAAGCATGAACAAAAAGTTAAAAGTAAATGTAAGCCTCACTGTCAATTCACTGTTAACCCACTGTTAAACCAATGTTCTAACCAATGTTACCAATGTTAAGCTATGGGCATTTCTTTTACAAGAAAACGTATCCAAATGAGAAAAATTATGCATTCAGAAGTCTCGAAATGGGTAATGAATGAATTTAAGATTGGCTTACGTAAGATCAATTTTGATTGTTTGCCTTTGAAAATATGATAAATCAAAGTGTTTTTGAGTAATTTTAATTTTTTGGTCTCGGTGGACTTTTCCGTCGAATTGCCCATATGTGGTTTCTTTGTTATGTTTCTATTGCCTATTATATAAACTATTCGAAAATTGCTTACTTTATAAACCTCTCTCACCACTTTGCCATTCAAGTATTACTTCCGCCAAAAACATGAATTGCTTTGCTCCATATCTCTCATGATGCTCTCAAAACCCCGATGGAAAACATTTCCATTGCATTTTTTAATCAAGAGAAAATTGTATTGAAAAATATTGTTAACAATAACAGGCAGCGGCGGCATTTTTAAATGACCGAACATACAGGCCAACATGTGACGGCCACGGCGGCGACAATTAAAAGTTTTTACTAGCATTCAAATTTTTCAATATAAACCGAATGGGATTGCCCATGGACCAACCGGCAAGCGGCAACCCGTAACTGACCACTGGCATGAAATGCACAAATAAAAAAAGACCCACAAATACAGAAAAAAAAAAAAAACAATTCAACAACACAAAAATAAAGAAGAAAAGGAAAAGCCGCGACATAGCCCGGCCAGTGTGAAGAACAGTGGGGGCAGTGGGGCCACATGGAAAGTGACGCTTTAAAAAAAAAAGAACGTGCCAGCGCATGGGGAAAGTGCACAAGGTCCGCCGCTAGGCAGATGCCTGTGCAATATTTGTCTATGAAAGGAAAGCCGTGACAACTGCGAGGGTGCTAAAGGGCGTTGGAGAGGGGTGTGTAACCTGCTGCTTGCATGGCCAATATAATGCTGAGCCCCGGATGCAATGCAGTTGCTTAATAAAGCTTTAAAAGCGAGTCCTGCATACATGCATGACCATATCATAACTGGACAAAAAATAAAAAAGGGAAATATTTCATAGGCATAATGTTTAAGTGATGGATGAGTATGGAAAAGTTTTTACTGCGACAAACAAAGTAAAGCCTGGTAAAGTGTATGAATTGGGATAAGCAGAGGGATCGAAACAGGTTACAGCCAGTTAACGTTGGGTTTTATTTCTTGTATTCCATAGGATTTGAATGCATTAGTGGTCTGATACGTCGTAGTAGTTGGTAACTTCGTTTTCCCTGATGGATCTTTCTAGCTTCATTTATTTTTTGAAATTTTCAAGAAAGATGTTGCTGTGTAGCAGTTGTTTTGAGAAGTTTCAGTTCCCGGGGTCTTACTACACTTTTCGCTGCTGCATAGTTCAGCAAAGTATCTATTGGTTACAGGTTTTGAATTCCGTCCAGGGCCGCCTATGGGGAAAGTTCGTTGTGGGTCCAGTTTATCTTCCAAGTGAGTTTCGAGTTCAGAATGACTCAAAAAAATAATACAATTTTGCAGAGAAAAACTGGAATGCAATTGCTTGGAAAGCAGGACTGGTTCGGTTCAGACGTTCACACAGTTTTTGTGTTTCATTACATTGTTTTTGGGGCTAACTGACCCTTAAGTTAAAATATAGATGTTTCCGTTTGCGAAATTCCATATATTAATAATGCCGGACGCCATGTAAAGGCCTGTTCTGAGAAGCCCGGAAAATATATTTTTATGACGCACTTCATATACAAAATAAACAGGGGCGGAAATTGTCTGCTGCTCAATTTATTTTTTGTATTCTGAGACACGCTAAATCGATAGCGGTATGAGTCGTGAGTGGATTGAATGAACAGTTGATGCCCTTAAGAAAATTTGTGCAGCTCATTATTTTGACATCATAAATCGACAATGCAGGGGAAACAGGAGCCCAAAAGGAAACGGACCGAGAGTTTCAATCACGAGGAAACTATAAGCTAAGGGCCACGAATCAGCCCAAGGAAATTACGAAATCCGCACTGGAGTGACGTACCCCTAAAACCGTCTCTCGGTGAAGGTCAAAAATGAACCCAATGCAGACCAGCTGAAAATAAATATATATTTTCCAATCTCTTGCGTTGCGTTTTACTTGAGAGTCAAAATGATGACACAGCCCAAATCCATGTTTTGCAGATACTCCGAGCCGCCGTCCTGCAGACGATAGCAAGACGATTCCTGCAACAGCAACTTGGAATCAAGCCCCAAGAGTGCTACTTACCACCCCCAACTTGTCGCATATCTGGGCATGAAGCACTATGTACTCCACAAACTGCTTCATCTGACCCACATTATTAGCCCATCTCTTGTACAAACTTCTGCAAACGATTATAGTTGCCCGAACGGCAGACATCCAAATAATCCTTAAGTAGTAGTCCGGGATTATGCCCGACATCTCAAACAGATCAGCCTTGTTGACAGCATGCTCGACCGCTTAAGACGATAGCAGGATGCAAATCATCTCCCGATATCTGTACAATTGCCTTGTAGGCCTCCATCTAGATCTGCACCTGCTACAAGTCACAGATGTGTCTCAAGCAGGCAATAATTTGATCCTCGCCCAACGCTTTGAATCGGAATTTGGTGCAACTCGATGCCGCTACCGGCATCAGTATGTCTGTGTTCCTGTTGCTCATCATAGTTGGTAAATTTTTTTTTGTAAACAAAGCAAAACAGCTGACCGTCAGTGTGGCCGTTTCTGTATTTGGCCTCTTTGGCTTATATATGGGCATACTACAAAATTGGTACAAAAGGAACGTGCACGTCATTTTAAAGTGTGAAATCAAGAAAGTACCGTGCAGACAAACCAATTGCTATGCAAATGTAATTAATCTCTGTTGATTTGTGTTTTTTATTGAATTATTATCAACCGTTGACCTTGAGACATCTAAATAATAATAATAATTATGATTTCTTAAGTGAATATGTGACTTTCCGAATTTGAATTCCTAGAAACATTTGAATATCTTTAAACTCTATATATAATTGTGCTAAAATTCCTGTATCTTACTGCGAAAACATTGTATTATTCATGAACGGAAATGATGTGTCAGATTGCTCCCTAGAAGTAGTAGGGTTTTCCTCGAAAGAAAAATAATACATACACCCCTCGGTTAAGTTTGATTAAGATAAAGACGCACGAAAGAATACTAAGTATATCGTCCGGCAAAGGAAAGAATTTAGTCTTATGACAGGCATATGAAGAGCTCGGCTGGTTTCAAAATGGTTGACAAGTCAGCCTTAAAGGCTATATATTTATATTTATCGCTTAGGATCAATTCGGTCTATAAGTGGTCTCTCTTGTTAAGGGGCGAACGGCGAAACTTAAATGGACCGAAAGTCGGGTAAAACTTTTAAAAAAAATTTTAAATTCATAAGTACATATCATTGCACCGATTTGCATTGTGCTTTTAGGTTCGTTTCAAAATTTTTAAAAAGGCGCCAGTTCAGTTTGCGTTTCGGCTTAATAGCTGGAATAAGCGGCTCTGTAACGGTTTGGTTTGGTTCGGTTCCGAACCGGCTCGCATCCCTGGAAAATAAATAAAGTTTCTAAGACTTACTTCCACTTTATATCAAAAATTTTCCTCCATAACCAACTAATGCAAATATGCATGTTGCATGGAAAATTTATACACCCCAAAAAGGAATCCAATCAAATTTCCACAATCACCTTAATGCGATTCTTTTGTTTTACAAAATAATATATTCGCAATGACATTAAAGTTTCATAAATTATGTAGAATTTAATCCACAAGCTTTTTGCCCCAAAAAGGATCGATGTCGTGGCCCACTGCACAAGAAGCCTTGAAGAT
The DNA here is from genome assembly GCA_037044535.1 of Lordiphosa magnipectinata. Lineage (NCBI taxonomy): Eukaryota > Metazoa > Arthropoda > Insecta > Diptera > Drosophilidae > Lordiphosa > Lordiphosa magnipectinata. The sequence goes on along the minus strand of JBAMBO010001683.1, from coordinate 10,655 downwards.
GTTTGGCCCCCAGCAACAGCAACAACAACAATAACAACAACAATTTGTTGCCCAAGTTTCTAGCTCAGAGCCTAGGACAGAGCGTAGAAAATGGCACAATAAACACTGAACGCATATAAAGGACATTCGAGTTCATTTGTTCGGTGCGCGTTGCGGCGGGCGTTGGTCGTTGGGCGGAGATTGGTGCATTGTTGCTGTTGGTAAAAACAATGCCACGACAGCGGCACCGAAAAATAGCTGCAGCAAACTTTTGCAAACTATACAATTGCATAAAATCGTAAAAAATTTATAGGGAATACATGAGCTCTCTGGGAAGGCAGGGAATGGACAACATTGCCACGGAGAGGTTAAAAAACAAGAAATATACGAGATACTGGGCAGGGGCAATACAACAATACATAGGCGACCGTGTAATTGCGCTGCAAAATAAAATGACATGCAAAAAAAAATAACAAAATAAAAATTAGTATATTCAGAGAGAAAAACACGAAATCTAATACCAATCGGGTATTTTCTGGTATGAAAAAGAGTTCATGTATAACAAAAATCCAAATTATATTTTGATATTAATATTTGTGATATTAAGACTTTATTTTATTAAATTAATTGTTGTAATGTAAAGAACTTCACCTTACATTTCGCAAACGCCCGAATCTAAGCAAATTTTGATTGTAGCTCAACAGAGAAAAACTGCAAGTGAACTTTGGACGCCAGCGTGGCCGCTTCGCAGCTTAGTAGTCCTTTTTTTTCTGCTTTTCTTCACTTTTTTATTTTGCATACCAACCAAAAATATAACGCCCAGCACGTTAAGCCATTATTTTGTGGCTGCTTAAAGTTATTCAAAGCTGTGCGAAAATGCTGTTTTTCATTTTTTGTTCTAAATCGCGGGACAGTCAGCAAAAAACAATTAACCCGAGCAAGCTGTACCCCCAAACCAACCCCGAAAAACCGAGTTGAGCACCCGCATTGACTGGCCACAGATTTTCTAGTTTTTATTACGCCACTCCCCTGTAGGCGGGGGTTGGGCGAGTGGGATACTCGCTTAGACCGCGAGCGTTTTTGTCGTTTCTTTTTTTCTATTTTTTAGAGCTCTTAGGTGGCCATGACTGGTGGTTTGGTCTTTTTTTCGGTCTCACTCCCATACACACATAAATTGTTCACCGCTGACATGGTGTCAACCTCAACCAGGAGGCTACTGCCAGGGACAAGCATGCGAAGTTTCATTTTGGGATGTAGGTGTATATAGAAAATAAAGAAGCTAACTAAAGGATTAACGATCAGCGACGGGAGGGAAAAACACTGCAAAGACAGACACTTCTCGCGGGGGGATTAAACTTGAAGTAGAGAAGGTGTTGGGTATGATGGAAGCAGGCGTTAAGACTTATCGTCTTTGTACTTGGAAATTTTAAAAAGAAAGAAAAAACCTAAAATTGAAATGCTTAACTTAAGCTTATTCTGAAGATCGCGTCTCTTGCAAGCGACATTTTTTTTTTTTATTTTTATTGCAACTTTGTCTAATAGTCACATCTACCATAAAATGGGATACAAAATAAGGGGATAGACAAGGATAACATAAAGAGTAAATGGAAGAAACGCCTTCCGATCCGGTGGAGGTTTCTTATTTAGTCGTAATGACCAACTACGTCACTGCTCGCAGCGTAAGTGATCAGAATGAATTTCTAAGAAGTATGCAATATTGAAAAGAATAAAAAGCCTAAAGCCTTTGTCGGAAATGTTACCACTGACAAAAGGAAGGGGGAAAACTCAATTGTGGCATCCAACCCAGGTTGCGAAGGGAAATCAAAAGAAACTGCTTCTGGACAGATTTGATGCGTTAACACAGGGTTAGTTATTAAGGGTTTCTAATACACGAACCAATCTCCAAAATGGGCCTCACTAGGGATGTAAACAGAGCTTAGTTGTGTAGGGATCATTAAACTCTTAAGACCAACGCTTAATAAAACGTAAGAAGCCCATGGCTTTATTCACATAAAACTAAATGCGAGTGTCAAAAGATAGTTTAAGGTCAAGGGCAATACCCAGATCATGGATAGATTCAAGCTGTTCGAGCTGATAAGAATTCATCTGAAGACTAGTTTTTTAAATGTATTCTATCATAGACGAAAAAGATTGTCTTAAAAATCTATTTTAGTTTTCTTCTTAATTCTTGCGCAGTTTCCTTGTACATTTACTTTCTGACTATCCTAAAACTATTTTTGAGTACATACAATCGAGTCTGCAAACCTCTAAAATTATGCTAAAGATTCGGTCCGGGGCACAGTGGGCGAATCGGCCATTCTAGCGCGTCGAAATTTAATTTTACAAGTTTGAAAGAGCGCTAATTTTTTTTATTTATCGACTACCGATACTTTGACTAGCTTATAAAAGTTTATCTCAAAACATTCCGATATATATCTGAACACATGGGAGCTATCAAACACAACATATGTTTTGGCATGTGTTTTTCAATTAATTCCCGCATTTTCGCAGTTTTTGTTAATTTAGCTGTGAAATATAAAGTTCTCGTTGTCTTACAAAAAAGCTTGGCTGTTTATTAATATAAAGGTATGTATTAAGCAAAAAATCAATGTAAGTGACCCGTCCACACATGTATTACTTGTAAGACGTAGTGAAAGAATCGCGTATTCACAACTTAAGCCTAGTAGCCTACACCTGTTTTTCGTGAAGCAAAACTAAAACTGTTCACAAATGTCCAAGTCGGTTTTAACTTATTTTGGCAGTGTGAGTCCTTGTTGTTTGAAAATTTCCAGAATCACCTGCTAATATGTGCTACCCTTGCATTTGTTGGACTTTTAAGGCGCAATGTCAGCATCAAAACAAAAGCTTTTTTTAGTTTGGCGCAACGAAGATATCCCCACAAAGAATTTTTGGCTTTGGAAAACTATTTTTTTATACAGTTTTATATAACTAAACCTAAAGTAAGCTGGACCGTATAGAAATGTGAAAAAAAAATTGGGAGATTTTACCAATGGGCTTGTTCAAAACTCCGATATTCTTCCAAGCTATGATGTATTGCGATCATCGAATATCAATTCGTTATTTATATATAGATTTTCTTTATTAATACCTTATTTTCTTCGAAAAAGAGCGATTCTTCAGAAGAAAAAATTAATATAATTTTGTATTATTTTTTAAAATATTTTCTAGATGTTTACAAAATAAATTTCAAGCGTTTTTGTTTGATTAAATTATTTTTTTCAAATATTTTTGCTCTTTGAATTCAAACTGCTTTACCGATTTGAAAACATTGTTTTGCGCGATTATTGAAAATTCAATAACCTTTGAGTAATACATTGCTTGACTCCATCTAACGTTTCTGACTCGAGATTTGGCTTAAAATGTAAGTGTACCTACCGAAAAAATTTAAAACAAATTAAACTTAAGCTAAAAATTAAAAAAAAAAATTTGTTTAATATTTTTATTTCTTTTATTCCAACTTTTTGAAATTAAAAAAAATTGTATTTTAAACTTTTTTTATATTTTTTTTATTTATTTTATTTCTACCTTTAAGATTGCGATTATCTCATTTACTTTGGAAGGTATTAATTTCGTTTCGCTAAATTGGTCATTTCGCCCACTGTGAGGGGGTTCGAAGACTGGTTCTTGTACTTATCGAACCTAAAGACAGTGATTGGAAATGTACTCAATTTTCCTACCTAGGTAAGGTAGAAGGAAAATGTCAAAAAAATATGCATAGGTAGGGTAAAAGGTATCCGGAATTTCCAGTACCTAGGTAAAGGTACAAAAAAAGTACTTTTGAATTTAAAAGAATTTGTATTAGTAATGAAATTGTACATAATGCATTTTTTAAATTTGTACATACACTTTTTAATTGTGTTTTAGTTCTAAAATACGTTCCAAAATACTGTTATGAAAACTGGTTTTTCTTGTTTTAACTTAAGCTTAAAAATTTTCTCAACTTCATTTGCAAAATAATTTCCACATTAGTTGAACTATCCAGCTCTATTACCTTTAATTGAGAATTTCCAAAAACTCTGGCATAAATTTTCCTTCAAAACTGTCCACTTTAAGTGCTTTACAGAAGTTGGATGCATTATTTGTAACTGTTCCACATATTTGAGCATTTTTAAATCCGTATTTGCTATGAACTTCAGCTAATATATTAACAACTGTTTCGTGTGTGCGGGAAAAACGCACAGGCTTATATGCGAGTACGAGAGAATGACGATATAGATTGCTATCTATATTTTGTTATTGCAATTCCAGATATCGGCAGTCCTACAAAAAAATGAGTACTTTGAAAACTACCGGCGATATTTATACTCTGTACCGAAGGTACATAGAGTATATTAAGTTTGTGCAAAAGTATGTAACAGGGAGAAGGAATCGTTTCCGACCCTATAAAGTATATATATTCTTGATCAGCATCAACAGCCGAGTCGATATAGCCATGTCCGTCTGTCCGTCTGTCCGTCTGTCCGTCTGTCCGTCTGTCTGTCTGTCTGTCTGTCCGTCCGTATGAACGAAGAGATCTCAGAGATGGTAAGAGATAGAGGTTTGACATGTATGGGGCATATATTTCTTATACTTGCAGGCAGATCAAGTTTATTTTCAATTTTTGCCACGCCCCCTCCCGCCCCCGCAATTTGGAAAAAACGTCATATCTCCTACAGTTTTGAAGATAGATCGTTCGTACCTTCTAGAGATACCTTGTAAACCTTGTAAAATTATTTATCGATTTGCTGAAGGAATGATAAAGATCGGATGAACGATACTTAAGTTACGATCAAAAAACGGCCAGTAAACACAGAACACCACCCCACCCACCACCGCAGCATTCTATTGAATGGCAATCTTAGTGAGAGAGAGAGAGAGAGAGAGAGAGAGAGAGAGTGAAATTAGAGATGAGCGCGTATAACTCGTGAGCAAATGCAAGCTGCGACGTTAAGGGTACAGAGTATGTTATAGTCGGGCTTGACCGACTTTCTTTCTTGTTTTCTTATACAGACGTGCTTTCATTTTCACTTTCGTAAAAATTTTGTGAATTAAAACCAGTTTTCAGTACAAAGTTGGTCGAAAAAACGTAAAACTTTTGCGAAAGTGAAAATTAGAGCACGGCTGATAGTCTGACTTCCTCTTATCTAGCATGGATCGTATAGTTTTTGAACAGGGAATGTTTATCAAACATCCAGTTAAAGCCACAAACAGGTCTCTGATTTTTTTCTTTTCAACATGGCTTGGCGCCAAAATCCCGGCACACAATGTAATCGATGCGAAAAAAATCACGTACGAAATTACATAGTCCCTAACCTATTGACAAGGTAAATGAAAATGTTGACCCAGGTAAAGTGAAAGGTAATCGAATTTGAAAATACCGAGGTAAGGTAAAAGGTATACAAAATATCTTCCTAGGTATAAATACCTAGGTACTTTCGAACACTGCCTAAAGATTTGGTTCTAGTCGTGGTTCATAGTTGACCGATTTTTGATGTATGTAGACATATTTTTATTCAGGAGGAAGCGTCCATTTTATCACGATATTCAAATATCATGATAATCAATTCATTCACATTAATGAATTCAGTTATGAATGATTCATACGGGCTCTGTACAACTTCCTAGGTTAAAATCTGGGCGCAGGGACAAGCGAGGGCCATAATAGGCATCCACGATCACGAATCATCCAAAGAATAGTTAATATATTACATACCCAATACGTACCCAATTAGGTACCCAATACTGCGAACAGAGAAGGAGTCCTATGAGCATATAATAGCATAAGGAGCTGCTATAGATCATATGGCGAAAGTAAAGCGGATTGAAAATGACTGTTCAAAGCCAAGTAGATTTGAGCAGTCGTTCCCAAATCGCTCAATTTCACCATCTGATCTAGCAACCACAGATATACTTTCCACTTTACATATAAAATTAAGTAATTCAAATTTGAAATGTAAACGTTTATATCAAAATCTCTAGTAATTTCTGTAGCATCCCCCTATAAGTGATATTAACAAGTGGAGTTTAGAAATTTTAATTGTTGTTGTTGTATTTCGGATCAAAGTTGGCCAAAAATTTAAAACATAGGCCCATGATTGCAACATTTTGTTGAGTACGTACTATCTGAAAGTGAGATTGAAAACGGGGCTTTATTAAGAACGATGTAATTCTGGTCAAAACTAGAATATTTGAGATCGGTGAATAAATAGCGGAGTTATGGGGTTTCAAAGACAAAATTTCGAAAATCGACTTGATTTTCCCTTTATTGGTCGTAGTCCGTTATTTATTGACCGATCCCAAATATTCTAGTTCCGACCAGAATGTTGGGTTTTAGGAGTAAATAAAAAAAAATGAATATCGGTCTACAGTTATTCTTTATAATTTTGCAACCATTTTGGATAAAGGGGTTTCAAGATAATCGCGTCTAAAGTTTCGACAATTATTTTCAATAATATAAAAATTATTTTTAATAGATTTCAAACATGGAATCGATACATTTGGGTATTAGCTTTCACCGAAAAAAATGATCGAAATCAATTGTAGAGTGTTCGTTAAATGTGGGTCAAAGTGCGTCAAGACATGGTAAAAAAAATCTCCAAAAATTTTCAACAAAAATTTTGTTTTCAAAAGCAACCTTTTTCAAAATAACGAACATTTTAGAATTTTTTTTGAAGTTTTTCAATTATATTTTAATAATTATATATTTGTCATTTTGTTAAATTCACCTTCTATTATCGTTACGTTTTAAATACAAATCACTTTTGACTTATCAAACACTCTCCTTTCCTTTCCTTTCAATTCGCTTCGCTTTAAGTCCATAATTAATGGTCATGCCTCATTTGCCCTGCTGCTGTCTCACATTGCGGGCCAAAAGCTACCAACTCATTACCACAGACCATTCAATCTGTAAGATATCAAGATACAAAAGACACACCTTTTGTATCTGTGTGCATCTATCAATTTGTATCTCCATTTGTGCTGTCATTCTAATGAGCTTACATGCCATAAGTAATTTAAATTGAGACCACTTGGGCATGGCACTTGTGTGGAAAATGAGCTTAAACTCGAACCCAACTGCAGCTACAGAGGATGGCGATGGCGTTGGCTGCTGCCGTCTGCGCTCGTTCAGCTAAATGAATAAACTTTTTCCGTTGCATACTCTTTGGCGGTAAATAGTGTTAAAGTTCACACATTTGATTTGTTTTTTGCTATTGCAGTTTTTTGCTCTACCCCTTCAGTTGAGTGTGTGTGTTGACTGTTTTTTTTAGCATTCACAAATTTTTTGACAACATTTGTTCCTCTCGGAAAATAGTTTTTCCATTATGGCAAAAAGTGGGAGAGGGAGGGAATTTGGGATAAGGGGGGAGGGAGCAGGCGTAACCGAAACAACAAAAGTGTAAATTAGCTTTTGGCTGTTGTTGACATTGTTGGGCCCTGGCTCTTTCTCTGGCTGCTGCTACTGTTCAAGGGAAAACTTTGTCATTTGGTTTTAATAAAAACACTTGCACACTCATACACACAGACACACTCACACACACACACACATATATATATATATACTCACCCCAACATACTCACACTCACTCATGCGGCACTTCATTTGCGCGCGCTCTCTGGCAAAGAAGGCAAAGTTCGGTTAAAGGGTTTTTGGGGTTATTTTTTGGTTTTTCTTCTTATTTTTTGTTCGCTGCTCTTGACACACCAAACACCAACAAAGCTCCAAAAACCGCAAAGTTTATTTAGAAATTAAAATATTTACAGGCCTTTATGGTTGAAATTATTGAAATAGCACTTGGCTGATGAGTTTCTAACCAGGATGGGAGGATGGTTGCAAAAGGTAAAACTCGAACCACTTATTATCCCTAAGTTGGTCAGCCGTAAAGTTAGGTGCGAATTGCTTTTTTGTTTGCGAAACCAATCAAATCCATACTGCTGAGGTTGAAAATTTAGGCTAAGAAGATAGGGTTTATCCTTTCCACACCTAGACTGTAATTGAAGTAATTTTTCCCTTAGAGGGTGAGACCAGGGATTTACACAGAGTCCTCACTGTGCTCCTTTTTGCTTGCGTAATAGATCCGTACCTTTCTAATTCATAGATTTTGACAATGATTTGTGTGTGGTCTGGTTGCCACAGTGGATGGTTTTCAAAGTCGATACTGACGCAGCACTCGCTAGAGATGTTGGACCATATTTCAAAGTTGCCTAGCTATGATCTTCGGCAGTTTTGGGCTTGTGACGAACCAGCACGCGCGAATACATAAAGTTCAGAAAAAACGGCTGGTTTTTCAGTTTGAATGGTAACATATTGGCGCCTCAGATCGATATCGATTATTAGTCGATAATTATCAAAGGCTACCCTACACAAATTTCACTTGATTGACGGAGCTCAAAGCGCAAAGGTAATGCTGCGTTTACATTGGGGCACAGTGCGTCACATCATGGTCACAGTGGCACAGCGCAATGTGAACGGCCAATGCCTTGTCACAGAAATCGTGTGTCACAGGAACGAGTACTTTTCAATGTGAACACAAGTACTCATTTGGCGTCACAGTGGTTCTGTGACCGAGGCTGCCACGTTTGTGACCACAATCAATTGAACAGCTGATCCAGTGAGTTAACTCAAAATTAGCTCATTTGAACTATTTTTACTGAGCCAAGCAAATCGCGCATGTTCGACTTCCTGTCACATTGCGATAACTTTGTTTTGTTTTTTTTTCGACTTAAAAATTTTGATAAAGGTAAATATGCGTAATTTTTAGTGCTTTCGTGTATTTTTATACCCGTTACTCGTAGAGTAAAAGGGTATACTAAAGTCGTGCAAATGTATGTAACAGCCAGAAGGAATCATTTCCGACCATATAAAGTATATATATTCTTGGTCAGCATCAACAGCCGATTCGATATAGCCATGTCCGTCTGTCCGTCTGTCCGTCTGTCCGTCCGTCCGTCCGTCCGTCTGTCTGTATGAACACCTAGATCTCAGAGACTAGAAGAGCTAGAGCAACCAAATTTGAAATGTAGACTCCTATTGTCTGCACGCAGATCAAGTTTATTTTCAATTTTTGCCACGCCCCCTCACGCCCCCGCAATTTGGAAAAAACGTCATATCTCCTACAGTTTTGATGATAGATGGTTCGTACTTTCTAGAGATATCTAGTACTCAAAATTGTTTATTGATTTGCTGAAGGAATGATAAAGATCGGATGAACGATACTCAAGTTATGAGCAAAAAACGATCAGTTAACACCCACCAACCACCCCACCCATAACCTAAGCATTGCGTTCAGCAGCAATCATAGTGAGAGAGAGAGAGAGAGAGAGAGAGAGAGAGAGAGAGAGAGAGAGAGAGAGAGAGAGAGAGAGAGCAGAGAGAGAGAGAGAGAGACTTAGAGAGCGCACTGCGTTGTGCGTTGTGTGTTAACTGGCCGTTTGACTCGTGACCAAATTCGAGCTGCGACATTAAGGGTGCAGAGTATGTATCTGTATCTGTGAGTATCTGTTTATCGTGATGAATTTGGAGTCATTTATGTTGAATTTAGTAATTGACAAATGTCTATTAATATCTGGCGGATAATAAATAGCCGAGTTAAAAAATATTGCATACTTTTCGGCTGACCCACCTCAGGCATACAGGAAGGATAATAAACATTTGTTTCCATGAGTAACGGGTATATCGAAGTCGGTTAGAGCCGACTTTAACTTACGCTCTCGTTTTAATTGTAATTAAATTAAATTTTTTAGCTGCAAGAAATGAATGCGCGAAAGGCAACAGAGCTAGTGGCGAGTGCTGTTATTGCGTTGTGGGTGCTGGACGAAGATGAAGATGATGGGGAACCCAAGCTGGGTGGACAAAATTGATTTGACTCGTGCGAAAGAAGGAATGTTTGCCAAGTTGAATGCAGAGTTGCGAAGTATTCCGCACAAATTGATAAATTATGTGCACTTGGATGCAGCCACTTTCGATCAGCTCGTTTGTTGGGAGAAAGTAGACGGCGACTTTTCGTAAACCCATTTCACCTGGCGTTAGACTAGCAGTGACACTGCGCTATTGGGCTTCAGGATCCAGCATGACAGCCCTTTCATACAAGTTTAGAATGTCAAAGGCAACAATATGTGGAATAATTCTGGAAAAAGCGTCCCATGCATTTAAAAAGTATTGGGGACGAGTAATTAAATATGAGTATTTATTTGATATGTGTATATTGAAGTAGGAGTGGTAGCACTTAATGCCAAAGTAAGTATCTTTGAAATCCTCCAGAACTTCATACTTTTAAAGGAGATTCTCCTCTTCTTCAATTTGGTCAAATTGAATGTGCGGCTTGAGTATTATCGGTTGGCCGTGTAGCTTGAGCTGCCTCAGTTAGGCCGAAGCCTCATGTTACCAAGTCGGACCTTCTCCTGCATGTTTGTTAAACCCTGTTAACACTTATTAGGAACTCCAAAGCCAAGTCCGGATGCTCATTTTCGAGTTAATGTTATCCAAGCGACCCAAGTCTGCAAAAATATCAATTAAAAAACCATTACATGCGGTCGCTTTTGTATTGAATTGCATTCTATCACGAAATGTGTTTCTTGGTGACGCCAAGTTGATCGGCAACGCTGCTCCAGCTAGACTCCTTGGCATTACGATTTTTATAATTGACGCTGGTCATGTTCCAGAGGCATTCCTACTCCTC
>JBAMBO010001682.1:0-62385 GCA_037044535.1 Lordiphosa magnipectinata | reverse complement strand
TTATAACTGCCATAGAAACCATCGGTCAAAAAATGGGTCTTAGTGAGAAAAACTTTTTTGTTTTCAATGTTAGCTTCCTCAAACTCGTCCATTATTAATATTATATGCTTTCAAACAGATTTGCAAACTTTGGTTTAAATCGGATGACTATATCTTATAGCTGCCATAAGACCGATCGGTCGGAAAATGGGTCTTAGTGAAAAAAACTTTTTTGTTTTCAAGTAAATCGTTCTTAAGGTCGATGATTCTTAATATTAAACGCTTTCAAACTAATTTGGATAAATTGATCCACTTTGGGTGACTATATCTTATAGCTGCCATAGAACCAACCGGTCGAAAATGGTTCTTAGAAAAAAAGTTTTTTGTTTTTAATATAAGCGTCCTTATACTCACTGATTACTAATTCTATATAATTTTAAATAGATTCGCTAAATTTGGTCGAAATCGGATGACTATGTCTTATAGCTGCCATGGGACTGATCGTTCGGAAAATCAGTCTTAGTGAGAAAAACTTTTTTGTTTTCAATTTTATCGTTCTTATATTCGGCGAATGCAGTGCTGCTGAACAATAGATGGCGCCACTACATGCATTGAACAATGAGGGATTTTCAAAACTGACCAATAGATGACGCCCCTACTGCCAGGGCGGGGAGAGTAACATTCTTTTGGTCAAAACTTGAGTATAGTTCATCCGATCTTTATCATTTCTTTAGCAAATCGATAAATAATCTTGATTATTCAATATCTATAGAACATACAAACCATCTATCTGCAAAACTGTGGGAGATATGACGCTTTTTCCAAATTTCGGTGACGGCAGGGAGCGTGGCAAAAATTGAATATAAACTTAATCTGCCTGCAAGTATAAAAAGAATTTGTCCCATACATGACAAACCTCTATTTTTTACCATTTCTGAGATCTCTTCGTTCATACGGACGGACAGGGGTATATCGACTCGGCTGTTGATACTATTCAAACATATATATACTCTATAGGGTCGGAAATGATTCCTTCTACCTGTTAAATACTTTTGCACAAACTTAATATACATAAGATACACAACCTTTGTATTAATAAGTATTAATACATCGAAACTATTCTTATATGTTCAAGCGAACCGCGGTTCGAATCGTGGGTTCAGGGCTTCCAGGAACCATTCCGCGCGCCGAACCTTCTGTAAAATTGTAGAGGTTTGCAGACTTGATGAACACTGATCCATGGCAAGGAAGATGAGAGCTTATGTCATAGTTCAAGCCACCTAGGGGAAATATCAGAAACTGTTTTTGAACAGACTCTAGTTCGTCTATATATTTCAGTTACGAAGCAGTCGAAAATATAGGTAGACAATTCATATCTACGAAATGGAATGTGATATGGAGTTTGGCTATCTAGCAGACGAGTAGCAAGTTTGGAAAAATGAGGCAAACAAATTGGCAATATCAGTATTGGAGTTGGCATTAATGTAATTAAGAGCTAGTGATGCAGGAAATTGGAAAAGGTTACGTTTAGAATATACGAAGAGTTAGAAAGATTTTGGATCCTGATAGAAATTCATGCTGATCCTAGATAAAAAGCAATTGAAGCATTCGGCATTAAGCAGCATACATTTATATATGGCAATGCTGTGTCTTGAGAAATGAGATTGCAATCCAGTCTTCTTAAGCTTTTTATAGGTACGAGATTTTACATTTTTGTACCCTTGTAGAGGGTATATTAAAATTGTTCAGATGTTTGTTACGCATAGAAGTAAGCATCTCCGAACACATAAAGTATATATATTCTTCATCAGCATGACGAGCTGAGTTGATATAGCCATGTCCGTCTGTCAGTCCGTCTGTTTCGATGCTATCTCCTCCGTCAGCTTAAAAGCTATCTTAACAAAACTTTGCACGAAGCCTTTTGGTACAAATACGCTGCACATTTGTCGGAATCGGCCGGATCGGATGACTATATCATATAGCTGCCATAGGAACCATCGGTCGAAAAAGTAGTTTTAGTGAAAAAAACTTTTTTGTCTTCAACGCAAATGTCCCCAATCCTCGTATTTCCAAGTTTTCTATGCTTTTACATAATTCCACCAAGTTTTATGAAAATCAGTCATTTATATAGTATAGCTGCCATACAAAAGATATGTCTGAGAAAAAGTCTTAGTAGAAAAAACTTTTTTTTTTCAAGGCTATCGCTCTCAAACTTGTTACTGATCAATAATATATGCTACCACACAATTCTGCCAAGTTTGATTCAAATCGGATGACTATAGCATATAGCTGCCATAGGAACGATCTGTTGAAAAAGTAGTTCTAGTGAGAAAAACTTTTTTGTTTTCAATGGTAGCGTCTTTATACCTTCCAGTTGTGATTATTATCAGTTTCCACACAATTTTGGGGAGTTCGGTCAAAATCGGATGAACACATCGTATAGCTGCCATATAAAAAACTGGGAAGCAAATGCTCAAAGTAGTGGCGCCATCAAGCTCGGTCGAGCCGAAGTTAGCTTTCCTCTATTTTTAAATTCGAAAACCTGCTCGTAAGCCATGGAGGTGCACGGTCTGGTAGGATATGGAGAATATCAAGGAATCAAACTCCTTAAAAACTGCACTACAGAAAGAAGTGGTAGCGAGAAACGACCAATCACGTCGTGACAGGTTTTTGCTCTGATTAACGAAATCAGCTTTACGAAAACAAAACTTCGAAACACTCGTATTTTGATTTTGCGCACTCACAGCTACATCAAGATACATCTTAAAGAGCCACCTTGGATGATGGGCATCTTCAGGCGTAGTTAACGTTGGGGCCCTAGAAACAAATGTGTGGGAAAGGTCATGGATAAAGACGAGATCAAGAATTCTCTCCTGCCTATTGACAATTGAGTTAACCTGAACTAGAGATAAGATTAAGAAGCTGATCACCTTTACCTGCCTGTTTCATGTTGTTTTTGAAAGAACACAATTCGATATTAGTTGTAAACTTGTTTTTTAAGGATTCAATTGGTAATTTTCATTGCATTTTCAGGCATTTTATGCTTTAACTGACAATTCATGCCTTTAAATTAAAATCGCAACCTTTTGTGACCAAACCCCAATATAATCATTTAATCTAAACTCTTGAAATAAATATTAATTACGGCCCAGTCAAAAAAAAAAACGAAAGAAAGAAAAGAGCTGAACCCCAAATGGTTTTCCAATCAGCACAACCCAAAAGTGAATTTATTTTCCCTTTTGTTCCCCAAATTTTTATTTTTTTTTAAATTTTTTTTTTTTTGGCGTCATAACAACATATCCATTTACGGATTAAGCATACAGTAAATTTCCTAGCAACTTATCCTTTATAAACAGCCGTCAGAGCTCGCACACGAATCCTTTTTTTTTTGTTGTTGTTGTTGTAATTTTTAGGCTTCGACTTCCGTTAGAGGAAAAAAAAAGTCTATTAATAAAAATAAGCAAAAATCAGTGCCCATCCAGAGGAAAAAAAATTGACCCCCAAAAAGCAACGAGAAAATAAAGGAAAACAAACAAGCGCAAAAAAAAAAGAAGTAAAGTTGAACGAATCAACTTGTCGAAAGGAGCAAGAGCGTCTGCCTGCCCCGAGTGCGTTTACTTAAGCAATCAACTCGACCCCAAACACACACACACACACACACACACACATACAGCTGATATTTTTGTTATATTATAACAACCAAAAAAGAGGCCGCAAAGTTGGTAAGCAGCAGCAAACCCTTTGGCAGTGCATTTGTGTGTGTGTGTGTGTGTGTGTGTGTGTGTCAGACAAATAAAGCATGTTTAGTTTTTGCCAGCGAAATCAAAATCATTTACACGCATGCACAACACAAGACGTGCAAATTTTCACCTGAACAGATACACACACACAGCAACGCAGCTCGCAGCCTCTGCGCTGTGTCAATATGTGTAGCATACTTTTTGGGGGTCGCCTTTCAGCATTATTTGCACCTTTTTGGCCAAACACTGCGGTCGCCATTTCGCCTTACGCTTTTGTGTTGTCCTTTCGTATCTGGTTTTATTTTTTTTTTTTTGTTAGCTGCAACTTCAAAGCTTCTTTGGCTGCTTGACTCCTTCTCCGACTGCTGCTGCTGCTGCTGTTGTTGTTGTTATTTAGTGCCCTGCCAGAGCGTTTTATGCTTTGGTTTTTGGGAGGCTATCCGTGTCTCTTTGTGTTTTCTGCTTTTGCAGTCTTTCCTTTTTTGCCATCTCTTTTATGATGTGCGCATAAAATATTTGTCATACATTTCTTGACACAAAAATCTCATATTGGACTGTTAACTGTGCGAGTGTGTGAGTGTGCAATCCTTTTGGTTTGTTTTTCGAGGAACCACGCCCCAGCTTGCATAATCCCGGAATCCATCTGTGCTCTATCTCGATGTCGCGTTTAACGAACTGTGTCATTTACACTTTTTTTCTGCGTTTTTTCTGCGTTTTTTTTTGACAATAAAGTCAAGTCCCGTCGCTTTGCTCGCTCGCTCCTCAATGTGCTCGTGTCAAAGTAAAAATATTTGCCTTCAGTCCGCTTGACTGCATGCACGTTTCGACTGTAGCTGCAGGCCCTCTGACTGCTCCATCCTCCAACTCTCTCCCAATGTTGACTTTTGGCCGGGCTCGCTTTGACGTCGATTACGCAAAGCCAATAATGAAATGACTTTGGGGTTTTGATTGGCAAAACATTGCGGGCTATAAATGCCCCGCTGCTCTATGTGTGTGTTTGCGCTAAAATTCACGCTCTATTAATGGCACGATGTGTGGGCTTAACTCTCTCCCTATTGTGAATGTGCAGGGTGTCAACATTGGTTTAGCCTTCGCTTCGATTTGCCATTTTAATTAGCACTCAAAAAACTAGAAATCTCCAAACCCCCCCCCCCACCCACACCATTCATATATTCATTGGGCCATAACTCTAGCTTTGACGCGAGACCATAAATAAATATTTCGAGCATTTCCCTTGCGTTTCCCTTGAATTGCCTTTTTATTTATGTGCACGTTTATTTTGGCCAGGATGAAAAATATTTTCGATGTGCTTACATGTGACACTCAACAACAATAACAGGTTGCTATAAAATGGTGCTCATTCGAGGTTAAATTACTTTTGCAAAGCAAATTTTAGTGAACTACAGCGATGTATGGGTACAATCCAGGCTTTACACATTGAGATAACAAGTCATCAGTAAAGTGTTCAAAGAACAGCCTGATACTTACTTTTTCTAGGATTTCTTGTAGAGTTTCTTACGATAGATTCCTAATTTTTATACTCTGAGCATATTAAGTTTGAGCAAAATTATGTAACAGGGAGACAGAAACGTTTCCGACCCTATAAAGTATATATATTCTCGATCAGCATCAAGAGCCGAGTCGATATAGCCATGTCCGTCTGTTCGTGTGAACAAAAAAATCTCTGAGATGGTAAAAGTAAGAGGATTGACCTGTATGGGACAAATACTTCTTGTACTTGCAGGCAGATCAAAATTATTTTCAACCTTTGACACGCCCCCTCCCGCCCTCGCAATTTGGAAAAAACGTTATATCTCCCACAGTTTTGTAGTTAGATGGTTCGTACCTTTTAAACATATTTAGTAATCAAGATTATTTATAGATTTTCCAAAGAAATGATAAAGATCGAATGAACGATAGTCGAGTTATAAGGAAAACAAACAATTATGATGGGTAGCACCGGCCGCAACGGCGATGGGCAGCACTTCACACACTTTATGGCTGTCTGGGCACTTGGTGTGGCTTCTAACTTAAGTTGATCAGATATGTACAAACTTTGGGGGGTATAGAGTATGTTATAGTCGGACTTGACCGACTTTCTTACTTGTTACACCCTTGCAAATGGTATTATACTTTTGCCCAGAAGTTTGCAACGCATAGAAATTTTAATTTACGACCCCATAAACTATATATATTCTTGATCAGGGCGACGAGCTGAGTCGATTGAGCTTTGTCCGTCCGTCTGTATGTCTGTTTCTACTCAAACTAGTCTCTCAGTTTTATAGCTATCGAGCTGAAATTTTGCACAGAGTCTTCTTTTTACTGCACGCTGCTAATATGTCGGAGCCGACCGGATCGGATGACTATATCTTATAGCTGTCATAGGAACCATCGGTCAAAAAATGGGTCTTACTGAGAAAAACTTTTTTGTTTTCAATGTTAGCGTTCTTAAACACGGCCATTATTAGTATTATAGGCTTTCAGACCCATTTGAAAATTTTGGTTCAGATCGGATGACTATATCTTATAGCTGTCATAGGAATCATCGGTCGAAAAATGGGTCTTAGTAAAAAAAACCTTTTTTGTTTTCACTGTTATCGTCCTCAAGCTCGGCTATTCTTAATATAATATGCTTTCAAACAGATTTGAAAATTTTGGTCAAAATCGGATGACTATATCTTATAGCTGCCATAGGACCGATCGGTCTGAAAATGGGTCTTAGTGAAAAAAAACTTTTTTGTTTTTAAGTAAATCGTTCTTAAGGTCGGTGATTATTAATATTAAATGCTTTCAAACTAATTTTAACAAGTTGATCGACATCGGGTGACTATAAATTATGGTTGCCATAGAAACCATCGGTCGAAAAATGGATCTTAGTGAGAAAAACTTTTTTGTTTTCAATGTTAGCGTCCTTAAATTCGGTCATTATTAATATTATATGCTTTCAAACAGATTTGCACATTTTGGTCAAGATCGGATGACTATATCTTATAGCTGCCATAGGAACCATCGGTCGGAAAATGGGTCTTACTGAGAAAAACTTTTTTGTTTTCACTGTTATCGTCCTCAATATATTTTTAATATTATATGCTTTCAAACAGATTTGCAAATTTCGGTCAAAATCGGATGACTATATCTTATAGCTGTCATAGGAACCATCGGTCAAAAAATGGGTCTTAGTGAGAAAAAATTTTTTGTTTTCAATGTTAGCGTTCTTAAACTCGGTCATTATTAATATTATAGGCTTTCAGACAGATTTGCTAATTTTGGTCGAGATCGGATGTCTATATCTTACAGCTGTCATAGGAACCATCGGTCGGAAAATGGGTCTTAGTGAGAAAAACTTTTTTGTTTTCACTGTTAGCGTCCTCAATCTCGGCTATTATTAACATTATATGCCTTCAAACAGATTTCCAAACTTTGGTCAAGATCGGATGACTATATCTTATAGCTGCCATTGAACCGATCGGTCAGAAAATGAGTCTTAGTTAGAAAAACTTTTTTGTTTTCTATTTTATCTTTCTAAAACTCGACGATTGTTAATTTGATATGTTTTCAAAAAGATTCGCGAAATTTGGTCAAAATCAGATGTTTATCTGTCGGAAAATGGGATTTAGTTACAAACATTTTTAATTTTTATGTAAGCGTTCTTAAACTGTGACCTTTACATTTGCAAGGGTATAAGAACTTCGGCACAGATGAAGTTAGCTTGGCCTTCTCGTTTTTTTTAGATTATGACTAAGTATTTACTTATGTTAAAGCGTTTACAAGAATCGATAATGGCATGGCTTAGACACAATGAAACCTTATTGTTAGAAAATTATAGGATAAACTACGGACTGCCGCCCCGCTCGTTGCAAGATACCCAAGCGTTCATTCCACAGAAAATCCTTATTAGCGATTTCCTATCAAAATTCTGCTATTATTTTAGTTCTATACTTAATTATTTTTTTGCTTATATATAAAGATAGATTGACCCAACCCCTTTTGCCATTTAATGCGTATATTACTTATTCATAAGTTGGGGATGTTTGTTGAAAATGCCTCCATCTGAACTCTTTGTATTTTGAACATTTCCCAATGGTTTTCTCTCTTATTAAATTACATATGTCGCACACACATGGGAGCATGTTCTCTACTTACTTTTGAGCCACAAGACATCTGCTCGAGCTTTCATCATCCACGAATTGGTGTCACAGCTATGCTTATCAACGCAATATCGAACTCTTGGAGATCAAGCTTCCTATATGTCCTTGTCAAGCTATTTATTGCGTCGGTGAAATATTGTTGTAGCTTCAATAATTTCATTCGTGTTAGTAGATACTCCATATCCGTTTCATTTGTCATTTATCTCGTCCAGTTTTGCATGTGTTTTGTTAGCTCAGAGCTCCAATAAATATTGTGCTCTAAAATTTTCTTTGACAGGACATGTAAGGAGTCTGTGAGGTTCATACTGATTCAAAATTTTTATATCCTTGTAGAGGGTATTGTTCAATGATATTTAAACAGAGCAATTTAAGCACTACCTGCATTTGGGACTCAACTGCAAGGCGAATAAAAATAGACTAGTAACTAAAAAAACCTTAGAAAAAGAGCCACATCTGGTTTCATTAAGATAGAAATCCAAGCAGCCTACAACCTTGTGGTATGTCATGCGCTTGCTTGGGGGTAGAACAAAAAATGTATAAAAGGAAAAACCAATGTCTTAATAAAACATTAAGCTTCTAGCAGAAGAACTAGTCTCGCGTACCATATATGCGATTGATTCAGCTTCGTGATGTGGAGCGGATCACTCGCAAGCGTACTTGCTTTTTAGTGATCATTGGTCCTTCGTCCCTGCAAAGGCAAACTTGCTAAATTGAATGGCATTTGCTCAAGTCGCAAAAAGGGCATTCAAATGTAAGGATAGCTTAAGGCGGTGATCGGAGGGGAGAAAAAGGTATTCCGCGGAAAACCTAAGGACGTGAGAAGGAATCCTTCTGCGTCACAGTGGCCTGCCAAACGTTAGGGATTGGCCCCGCGTGAGTGGGAAAACGGCGATAAATTCTCCAAAAAAAGTGACTTGCTAAGCGTTGGGGACTGCCCAGCGTGAGGAGGACTACAAACTGAGGCAAATGTGCCTTTCAAACAGGAAGAAGGAAGGAAGAAAAGTAGTAGCAATGGGTAAAAATCCCGAAAAAAGGAGAGGCGAAGTCCGGGCGTGACTGAGACGAAAAATAGCAGTAGTCCTGGAGCTGATCCGCACTACCACCACTATACCGAGCGACCCTTAAGACGTAGTCGTTGCAGTAGTAGCAGATTTTCGTATGATAATAAATCAAGGAAAAAATTATTCAAATAAAAAGTAGAGTGCCCGTGTGGCACCGCTGTAACAAAAGGCGGATTAGGCACAGAAAACTTTTTTAATATACAAATCATTCAAAAAAATTTAAGTACACACAAATTTTTTTTTTGCCGGCGCAAGATGTTTTAAATAAACATGACAATATTCAAATTGGCTCAACAAATCATTTTTTATTGTATATGAAAAATAAGCTAACCAATGTAAATCAAAAAATAAATAAATATACTTGATACTAATTCGAAATGTTAAAAAATCAGAATGTAAAAGAATAGAAAATTCGTCTGAGCAAGAAAAATACTAAACCTGCCGAAATGTCAATAAAAATGGGTTGATCCTGGAATGGCATAAATCATTCCCGACAGAAACAAGTTAAGAACGGATAATTTTTTAAATTTTTATCCCGCTTTTTGCCTGGCCGAACTTAAACTCATCCTTCTTTTCGAACATAACTAAGTCCCATAAGAGATAATATTCTAGTTCGGTAGGGATAGATTTGTGCCCTTTATCCGAACTCATCTTTGTTCCATAGGTGATAATATTCTAGTTCGGTAGAGATTGATTTTTTTTTTATTTATATATTTTCTGATATATTCTTACAGGCAATATAGCTATTGTTTTTGCATTTAATAAAATAAAATATTTTTGTAATAAATATTAAATTTATAAATATTTTCCGCTATAATACTCGTTCTCGCTTAGCCAGATATCCACTTTTGATTGGGCAGAAATCGAATCGTCTTCATTGGCAAGCTGCAAGTAGAAAAAATTTAAAGATTAAGCTGATAACTAATGCAGATAACTATAAATGTCTAGATTAATACTTTAGATAACTAAAAATGTCTAGATGTTTCGAACAATTGTGGCATGCGGAGTGGCAAAACACAAAAACATTCTTGATCTGGTTGCAATTTCGATACACAAATTTAAATCTACTTACTTCAGTCTGATTCTACCAGAACAGCTTCTGTCTAAGGTCCATACGAGGGCCTAAGTCAGGAATCGCTTCTTTAAGGTCTTCAGCTGTCAAAAGCTTTAAGAGCTCGAACTTAATACCCGCATCTGTAAATAATGGAAATCATGTGATAAATGTAATCACAAATAAACAAAATACTTATTAAACTTGCATTTAAGTATTTTTGTGCGTACATACAAACGTTAGTCTGATTTTCGGCTTAGTTGTGAAGACAGATATACATACATATGTATAACCCGGTGTCGAAGCAATGCCTTGAATTCACATATGTATGTACGTGTGTGTATGCAATCGGGCAAAAATATTCTTGCCCGCTTGCATACACACACATACACCGCCGCAGTAATTACAACACTTTACACAATACACTTTACACTCACCTGCCAAATTCTCCACTATATGGTGCAAGTTGTTGCTTTCTCAAGTTGTTGATTTTTCATCGGCCATTTCACTTTTTTTTTAGTTTTTTCACTTTTCACTTCAACTGCTTCTTGCAAGCGTCACACTAAGAATGCTGGCAAGCCGAAAAGCGGCCAATGCTGCATGCAAAAAGGAGATCGAACAACGATGAGAGAAGCAAAGAGAGCGAATTTGCCTTTGATCTCAGGTTTTTCGCTCTCTCACTC
The DNA here is from genome assembly GCA_037044535.1 of Lordiphosa magnipectinata. Classification (NCBI taxonomy): domain Eukaryota; kingdom Metazoa; phylum Arthropoda; class Insecta; order Diptera; family Drosophilidae; genus Lordiphosa; species Lordiphosa magnipectinata. The sequence continues at coordinate 51,723 of JBAMBO010001682.1, read as the reverse complement.
TCTCAATTGGTTGTTAAGTACGGATCCGTACATAAAGCAATCGTACATAAAACAATTTCGGAATGATACATGCCCAGTCGTACTTAAAAATTTAATCCTACTGTCGGGATCAAATCACACTTTTTAGGCTTAAAAAATTACCGGCATTTTTTTTTCTGTGTATATTTAAAAAAAGAGGATCGATCGAAGTTTATATACCCTTGTAGCTTACATAATTTATATAAATTAAGGAATTAAATGATTTTCGTCGAGCATTCTTAGCTGAGTTATTTCCCAAACTCAGCAATAAGATGGCGCCTCTACTTTGACCATTTGTTTGCCAGTTTGTTATATGGCAGCTATACGATATATTTATCCGATTTCGACATGGAAATCGAAATGAAACGAATCGAAATGAAAAATTGTGTGAAAACTGATAGTATTCACAAAGGTATAAAGAAGCTACCATTGAGAACAAAAAAGTTTTTCTCACTAGAACTACTTTTCGAGCGATAGTTCCTATGGCAGCTATCCGATTTGGATCATACTTGGCAAAATTGTGTGGTAGCATATAAAATATTAAAATTGTCCAGATGTTTGTAACGCATAGAAGAAAGCATAAAGTATATATATTCTTGATCAGCATGACGAGCTGAGTTGATATAGCCATGTCCTATGTATGCTATCTCCTCCGTTAGTTTTAAAGCTATTTTAACCAAACTTTGTACGAAGTCTTTTGGTACAAATACGCTGCACATTTGTCGGAACCGGCCAGATCGGATGACTATTGCATATAGCTGCCATAGGAACCATCGGTCGAAAATGTTGTTTTAGTGATAAAAACTTTTTTGTCTTCAACGCAAACGTCCCCAAACCTCGCATTTTTAAGTTTTCTATGCTTTTACATAATTCCACCAAGTCTGATAAGACAACTATAAAGTATAGCTGCCATAGAAATTGAGTGTAGAAATGTTTATAGGAGGCCTTGTCAAAAATATGTACATTTCGCCGAATTTACATATTTGTGTCAGTGGAATCAGGCTACTAATTTATATAAATCAAACAAGCTGCAAGGGTATATAAACTTCGGTCGAGCCGAAATTACTTTTCCTCTATTTTTATAGTGTATTCTTTGCTTATCAAAACGTTTAGTTGAAACAAAAAATTTCCCAAACAAACTTTTCTCTTCATTTTTCTGCTGTTCAAATTTCAGCTTTGTATCTCTTACCGTTTGGGCTGTGCGTAGATTGGCAATGAATCTGTCAGTCAGTGAATCAAAAGTTTACGTTTTGACAAAATTATTTTTCAATTCTGTTTACTTTTTAAACAAATTCACAAATTTAAGATCCCATTGTTTAGCAAAACATGTCATACACAAAATCCAAAAGGCAAATTTAGCACACACCACAAAAAAGAAAACTGAATAGAAAGCCCTCACCCCCTCCCAAAAAAAAAAAACATGGCCCCAGCAAATTGCTCATTTATTTGCAACTGTCAATATCAATAACAAATGGTTGTTATGCCTCAAACCTCTCTCACACACACACACACACACACACACACACACACATACAAATACATTACTAATTTCGGCCATGGAAATGTGCCACTATCAACATTTACTTTTTTTTTTCTCTTCTTCTCTTCTTGTCAGTGTTTGGTTTTGGGTTCGGATTTGGATTCGGGTTCTCTCTGGTGTAACTTTAGCCACACTTGACATGGCCGGCACAAAACTGACAGGCAGTAATAAAATAAATGAGCCGCCATTCTTTTAAATTGAGTTTAATAAACGTCACACTTCATCGACAAAGGGACCACGCTCGACTAACCCAAATGAACTATGAAAATGGCTCTGTGTTTTTTTTTTGGCACACACACTTATTTATTATTCCCCCAGCGTTTGACCAAGCAACTAACCCAAAAAAAAAAGCATAGAAAAGGCATTCAAATACTCTCTTAATTTAGTTGCCTGCAACTAGCCCAACTTTATGACCTCAGGGGTTGTGCAACAGCATCGGCGCAAGAATCGCTTACATGAGATTGTAATTACGATAAACGGCTCGGGGAAAGCCTTTAAAAATCCACATGGCAACATGGTTTTTGGCCATAAACAGCGAAATGAGCCAAATAAATGTTATTTATAAAAACCCGGACAGACGGCGACTGTGCAAGCCAATTGCGATTTATTTATATAAAATTCATGCGATATGAAATCATATAGGTAACTAAATACGAGTACGCCAGACAGACCAAAAAGAGCCAGACAGCCATTCAGGCATTTGGCTTTTGTGCCAGAGCGTTATGTAAACATTCGACATTCGCATCGCTTGCCAGCAATGGCTGGCAGGTAGTTTAGGGTTTGGGGGTTCGGCGGGTGGTGGCAACTGGAGTAGGCGGAACGGGGGCGGAGACAGGCGCCACTGCCGCGTGTAAGCGATTGAGATATTTATTAAGCGCCCAACCAACCAACCACAACAACAGCAAATATCAAATAAAAATAAATACAATATTCCACAAAGCGTTTTTGAATGTAGCAACTCAATTGCAAAATACTCTTTTTAAAAAGAAAGTATCAAGGAATAAGCCAATCACTTGAATAACTTTAAAGTCTACATCAATGCGCTAATCACCCTAAAAAGACCATCAAAATTTCAATCAATATTTGCTGATAAATTTATAAAAGTAATCACCCCAACCTAATGAAATTAACTCAAGGCTTGAAAAGAAAATCATCTCACTCTTTACCAGCGATGCAAGCCGAACCGCTACTGTGTACTCGTTACGAAAACGTTTCGGCTCATGCTATCGACGTCATTGCTTTAAAAAAATGTTTAGTTGTAAATTAGTTGTAAATATATTGTAAGACTTGGAACATGGAAGTTAATATTGCCAAATCAGAAATAATGGTTTTCAGGAAAGGAAGGCGCCTGTGAAAGACTGATAATTGGACCCTTCAGAGCAAAGCCATAAGGATTGTACCTGAGTACAAGTATCTAGGAGTTATGTTGACGCCCACTTTAAATTTCAAGAAGCATGTTACAGCTAGAACTGCGACTGCAAAGCAACCAGGAAGAGCCTTCTCGGCAAAAACAATGTCTCCACCGAAATGAAGTGGAAAATCTTTGGGCAATACAAGCTTACGGAGCGCAAGTCTGGGGCTTTGGTCAACACAATGAAGTGGATAAGCTTTTTCATCAAGCGTATTTATAATTTGCCACAAATAACGCCACACTATGCCCTTGCATTGGAAATGGATAGATACGGTAGTAGATTCTTCATGTTGAACCCACACCTTCGTTACATATATGTACATGGTGAAAGAGAAAAATGTGTTCTGGGCAAAAAAGGTAGGCATTCTGAGCTCACTGCATAACATTGAGTGGGACTGGAAGAACGGGAACATATGGAGTGCCAATCGCAATAGCGGAGCTAAAGAAAAACAGGTACACGGAACAAAAACTAAGAAGCGAAGGAAGAATCTATAAAGAGCTCGACCACACTGTTGGCGAAAAATATGCACAAGTGGATACTCGGGCAGTATCATGAATTTTGAAGGCAAGAAGTGACATAATTCTGTTAAATGGAAAAAGATTTGTCAAAGGACAGACAAATAAATGCGAATTGTGATATACAAATGAAATAGAGGACATCAACAATTTTCTGGACAGATATCCTATACTAAGAGAACACAGAGCACTATATTTTAATCAACTACTAACTAATTCCAACACAGGTCATAGATAATTTGAATTTTGCGAGCGGTACTAACTGGAAGGGATTAGTACAGTATCTGCAACAGGCCTCTCAGTATCGGAAACGGATTTTGGGGGAACCTTTTTAAATATAAATAATAGCTTGCACATAAAAACAAATCATATAAACTCTAATCCGACACTGGGTCCCAACGATCCTGTATCTCGTGATGAGTGGAGAAGCAGGGTATATTAAGATCTTTTGTATGGTATCTAAGGGACCCCCAAATAATATAACAAAAATCAACGAAACAATAGAAATGTCATATACTACGTTTAAAAACACAACATTTATTGTCTTTAGTGCCCTTTAAAATATGCAATGCTTTTAATAAGGAATAAGGAATGATTCAGAATTGTATTAATTTTATATTGGGCTTAACACGAGATTATATTGTATACATATTTCTGGTTCGACAATGTAGATGAATTTACAGTGTGGATTATGTATGACTGCCATAACTGGCTATTAATGTTAGCGGTTTAAAAAAAAATTATATAAGGAAAGAAAGTTTGCATACTGTTTGTGTAGGGGGTCGAAAAATCTCCTATTTGGGGTTGCTTCTTTGGGTTTGGGGGTGAATTATATATTCACAAATCGCTGATGGGAAAAAACACGTCTTCTTGGGTCATCTTCAGTTTCAACAGTAGTGGTGGGAGTTTTATTGCTTCGAGTACTTCGGTAGTTACAAATTAACTTATATCTAACTAACTTCGATTAGAACATATTTGGGACGGGGGAAACGAAACATTAACTCTTCGTATCAACATTTCGGCACCCTTGCACTCGTTGCAACAGTCCGACAGTCCGACGCTCGACAGACGCCAGACAAGGTCCAGCCAAAGACCGTACTTTGTGCCACTGGTAGTCCAGCAGTCCCTGGAATGACCCCAGCTCGGATGATGTCCGAGTAAATGTCCGCTCCGAGGCTGATTGCCACCGTGCTCGGGCGAAAGAACTTGTCGTCCGCCAACGTTATGTGGTCGAACTTGTCCTTCACGCTAGCGTCGATCGGTATGGAGGTCTCGATCGGTCTTGAAGACCACCCTGAGCCGAAACTCCTTATCCATCAGGGACCAGAGCACTGCTGCGCACGCCTGTTCATCCCCTATCTGCACACTCTTGAGGTGGAACGCTCGAGCCATCGAGGCGTTAATGCGACTCATAGGTTCGCATGGGTCTATCAGTGCCCGAGTTTCATACGTGGTGGCTCCATTATCCATTACCACCGAGGCAGTTGGCAGAACTTGGGAGTTGCGGTGCTGCAGCAGTGTGGTCAAGAATGGATCGTTGATACTGGCGATGCCCGTGGAGACGGATTTCTTGGACCAGGAGATGCCCGTGGAGACGGTTCTCTTGGAAATGGCTCGCGTATGTGGAGAAGCGTGTGGTGGTTGCTGTCACACAGGCGACATTTGTCTCCACTGCGACATGAGCGCTCCGAGTGCTTATTAATAAGCACTGCTCTCAATCGCTTCTCTGCACTCAATCGCAAGAAACGCTTGCACCGCTTCAGTGGATGGATGCCTCGGCAGACTCGGCAACGGTAGGAGTCAATACCTCGAGAGCATCTGCGATCAACGGCCTCTTCGGGTTTGCGCGGACGTGGGTCCATTATTGTTAGGATACTATAGAAGGAAAATAATTGAGTTGATGGATTAGATGATGTCGTTAATGAAGGTGACGAATTACGAAAGAGGAAGATAGTAGAGTAGCTTAAGCAGGGAAAGGAGTTAATTCGTGGTTTGGGCTTGGAGATTTTCCCCAGTTGGAAGCAAAATCTGCTTAACTACAGGTCTTCTTACAATACCACGCGCTGTACGGATATCGACCACGCGAACGTTCTCGTCTGCGCCAGGATATGCGCACGTAACGCGGCCAAGTCGCCATTCGTTGACTGGTACATTATCCTCCCTGATAATGACCATATCGCCAACTTGGAGGTTCTTAGTCAGTGTTTGCCATTTGACTCAACACATACTTTGAATATGCATCTGCATTATTGGTTTTAAATTAATTTATATTTAATTATTTTATTTTATTATTATTATACATATTTTCCAGTATATTGAAAGGTCGGTGATGATTTTCGTGTGCTGAACACGTATTTGTTTTCAGAAATGGTCCTTCACGTCGAGATTTTTAGTAATTAGAGCTTAAAGATACAAAAAATGCCTTATTTGACTCTTTTTAGACGCGTTTTGTGGAGAACCTATACTTTTGTTTTGTTTTTCTGTGATATTATCGGAAAGAACAACTTCTTAACTTTGAAATAAACTATCCCAAACAATTCTACGATTTTTTCCAATGAAGATATACCATTTTTATACCCGTTACTCGTGGAGTAAAAGGGTATACTAAAGTCGTGCAAATGTATGTAACAGCCAGAAGGAATCATTTCCGACCATATAAAGTATATATATTCTTGATCAGCATCAACAGCCGATTCGATATAGCCATGTCCGTCTGTCCGTCTGTCCGTCCGTCCGTCCGTCCGTCTGTCTGTATGAACACCTAGATCTCAGAGACTAGAAGAGCTAGAGCAACCAAATTTGAAATGTAGACTCCTATTGTCACCTATTCACCCACCACCCACCCCACCCATAGAGAGAGAGAGAGAGAGAGAGAGAGAGAGAGAGAGAGAGAGAGAGAGAGAGAGAGAGAGAGAGAGAGAGAGAGAGAGAGAGAGAGAGAGAGAGAGAGAGAGAGAGAGACTTAGAGAGCGCACTGCGTTGTGCGTTGTGTGTTAACTGGCCGTTTGACTCGTGACCAAATTCGAGCTGCGACATTAAGGGTGCAGAGTATGTAATAGTCGGGCTTGACCGACGTTTTCTAAAGTTTTGTTGTCTGATCTGTTTATCGTGATGAATTTGGAGTCATTTATGTTGCATTTAGTAATGGACAAATGTCTATTAATATCTGGCGGATAATAAATAGCCGAGTTAAAAAATGTTGCATACTTTTCGGCTGACCCACCTCAGGCATACAGGAAGGCTAATAAACATTTGTTTCCATGAGTAACGGGTATATCGAAGTCGGTTAGAGCCGACTTTAACTTACGCTCTCGTTAGTAATTGTATCCGAGTTCACAAAAACCCAATTTATTGTTGCTGCCCCAAAGTATGCAATGGGTTATGTTGAAAATTTTCTATACAAATTACTAGCCGGTTGTACTGTTTCTGCAAGGCATATTTTTGTACAGTAGACAGTTTTGTTATTTTATTATTATCGAGACTATGTTTTCAAAATGGTATATCTTCGCTTAAAAAAATCGTACAATTCTTTGGGATAGTTTGTTTTAAAGTTAACATTTAGTTAATTACGATAATATCAAAAAAAATCAAAAAATAATAATATAATAAATTTCCCCAGAAATCGCTTCTGAATAGGGTTAAAATATACACTTTTTGCTGTTTTAAGCTCAAGTTACTAAAAATCTCGACGTGATGGACAATTTCTGAAAACAGATTCACGAAAATCATTTGGAATCACCACCAACCCTTCAATATACTGGACCTTGTTGCCTAGCCTGTTCATAGCTTCTTCACAAAACGCTCCTAAATAGGTTCAAAATTGGCATTCTAAGCAACTTTATGCTCAAATTACCAAAAATCTAGACGTGATGGAACATTTCCGAAAACAGAATAGGGCTAAGCACACGAAAATCATCTAGTATCACCACCAACCCTTCAGTATACCTTGTGTAATTCTCCTCTTTCGTGAATATACACCGGAGATGGATTTAAAAATTTGTTTTTTTTGATCGGTTTTAAACCGATTTTTGAAGAGAAGCCCTCCGATTTCGGGCACAGCAATTATTGTTAACATTTTCAACATTTAATCTCACACGAATTATACATTTTGTTTCCACCCTTCTGCACGGTCCAGTTCATTGCGAATGACTAATTCTGTTCGAAAGTAGGCAACACTTTTTGTAGCCAATCTGGTCGAAAGCTTAGAAGTATGTTACGCTTTTTGCGCTAGTCGTGCATTTTGATGGATGAGTCTTGTTGGCCATTATGCAACTCACAGCACAACACAACACAACACACAACGCTCCTTGCAGTTTATTTACCCAAAAAAAAAAATGTAAAAAATGATGCAATAACAACAAGCACCGGGCAAAACAACACGAGCAGAGCAGAGCAGAGAGACTTTGCCAGTGACAGCAGCATTCGGCGTGTGTGTAACAATTTTTCAAAACAGTGCCGCACATAAGTCTGTCTACCAGCTGCTATAATGTGTTTCCTGTTTGTGCTCAACGCTCACAAAAGCGGATATGAGGCGTCCATCGGAAATGTGTTTCAATGGGCGTTGAGTTGGTTTCTGTTTTTCCCCTGCTTTTTCGGAAAGGTTGCAACACTGGTCACACACACACACACTCACACACACACACTCTCTCGCAGGCCCTACTTGACTTGCACATGCTGCTGGCCGACGTCGACCCTCTTATCTTGCGCGACCAAAGAAATATATGACCAAAGAGCGCCACATGAGCGAGCATTAGAAAAAAAAGCAGCAAAAAAAACTGTTTCGTTTGGTATTCCTTTTTTTTTTTCCTTTTTAATTTTTGCAGCTAGCATATTGCCCGGGCCGGGTCATGTCATTGGCAGACCCCACACTGCTTCGCGTAAAATTGAAAAATACGCGCGATAAAATGCTTGACATGCCACGTAATGCGTTGCAAATATATTGCCAAAGTTTTATTTTTTTTTTCCCCCCTTCGCCATTGTTGTTGTTTTTACTTAGTTGTTGTGACAGCGCAGCGGGCAAACTGCAACTACAGAGATAGAAAAAGAGAGAGAGAGAGAGACAGGGAGGGAGAGAGAGCAAAGTTTTTAACTCGGCCCCGTTATTATTCATTATTGAACTGCCAGTTTATGCTGACATGAGAACGCCAGCAAATGGCAAATGGCAAATGGCAAATGGCTAAAACTGAACTCCAATGGACACTACGGCTGCATTGATTTTTAGTTCTTTTAATTTTTAACGCACAAGGCTAAAACTAATTTCAACCAATTTGGAGCCATTAAGTGGAATTTTCCCCTTTTTTTTTGTTTTTGTTGGCTGGAAATCCATTTGGGCACACACAAAGTATTTAATAATCCATTGAGACAGAAAGTGCAGAATGATTGGTCGCGGCTTAGATTGGTTGCTATTTAATGAATATGACATGGAATTGATATGTTGAATGTGTCGACAATATAAGTAGGTAAATTCTGTGTTGAATTCAACTCTGACCATAAAAACTTACCCCCCATTGTATGCACATTCACTTTTTATGTAAAAAGCAATCGGGAAAAATATGAAAAAATTGTTTTATTGCTGGGGAAATATCTCAAATATAGTCATAACTTCCTTTGTTCATTTATAGGCGGGGGAGGGAAAAAAATAGCTGGGAAATGTCAGTCAATTTCACATTTTTACAACATTTTTTCTGTTCAGCTTAAAATTTTGTTTGCAGCCTATTATATTTGGTTTATTGTTCTCATAAATAGCTATAAATAGCTTTGATAATAATTTTTTAAGCTCAAAATGATGTATGCAGAACTGCAATGGTTTACACAGTTTTATTACATAGTTTGAAGAGCTAAGTGAACCGCTCTTTTGCTTATCTGTCATAAAGAGTACTTATTCAAATCTTAATTTAACCGAAAGTTGGATAAATCGTATCTATGGGAATCGATTAAAATTTCCAAAATTGTAAGTATCATTGTCTGATGCTAAGCGCTTTACGATTTTAAACTCTTTAGTTTACTGAAACGAACCAAACACATTTTCTTATTGGTTTTCATACATACGCCGCACAGTGTAAGATTTTGCCAATCTAGGGGGACTTAAATCAGTAGGAGTCGTATTTTTTGAGATATCGGCTTGAAATTTGGAGTGAATATTCTAGTAAGCCCAAAGATTATGTTGGACATAAAAAAATGGGCGTGGCACTTTAGGGGGCATAAAAATATGAAAAAAACTGCTGCAAACCCCAATAAAAATATAAAATTTTTTTTTTCGAAACTTTTAACTATTTTCGTATTTTTTGTTATAATTTTTGAAAACTTTCAAATATTTTTTTTTTAACTTTTGGAGACAATTTTTTTTTTTGGAAATGTCAGATTTTGGTTATCTTATAAAAGCTCATGCTTTTAGCTGTAACTTCGATGTTATAAGCTGAACAGCTGAAAATAAGGTTTTATATTGAAGATAATTGATTAGAAAAACAAAAAAACTTTGGTTTATATTTTTAAGATTTTTTTTTTTTTTAAATGGTAACAATTCAAACTTCAAAGAAAAATTTTACTACATTTTTTAGCCAAGCTAGTCCGATTCCGAATTCGAGTCACAGCTGTCGTCACTGTATCCATCTTGTGATAAAAGTTGGGTCACATCTTCTGGAAGCTGTAAGTGTCTAGTTTTTGGTGGTGCTCGCAAATTTGGTATAAATGGATCGGATGATATCAGTAACCTGTGCATCAGTATTTGTGTGTACGCGCGAAGTTTTCATGGTGAAATGTTCTCGAAAACTTCGCACTCCTGGGCTTCCTCTGAGAAATTGCCAATGGGAAGGCTGCAGGTAGAAATAATTTCATTTCCATGAAACAAGATTTTGTGCACAGTTATTGGCATGTAATACCACGAATATTCCCGCAAGAAGAGCTCTACAGTTTCAGCTAGGTACCGCTGAAAAGCTGATATATTGATCGGGCAACAGCTCGCTACACTCAGAAAATGCTTTTTGTGCCCTCCCTCTTTTACTTGAGATGGAAGCAATGACATCAATGTGCGATAGTCTTCGGCGTTTAATGTGACCTGAAGCCAACTTGCATTATGAGTAAGAAATCTGGCTTTATCTTTTCTAGATTTGTCAAATCTGTTTTGAAACTCAAAAGACAGTTTAGTCATGTGTAATTTCAATTTGGAGTGATCAATGTAATTGCCAAACACCATCACTGCGTGCTTTACAAGTGCGTCTCGCTTAGCGGTTTTTATGTTCTTTGACCAAACCTCGAAAAATGCAGCACGGCTTATTTCACTCATTTCTAAATTGAAGGTCTGAAGGGCAAAATATGGGCAAGATTTTATTTTTGATTCTGAATCAGAATGAATGCCTGCGAATGATGTATGTTCTGGTTGGATAGAATACGATAGAATAATGTATGTCTTTTTCCACCAAAAAAAGGAAATATGAAAAAATACACTTACTTTTTTTCAAAAAAATGAAGAAACAGTTTTTGGTTCAAATAAAATATTTTTGTTTTTGAATATGGATCAAAAATTGCCTAATGATAATGGAAAAAATAACTTTTGGCTGCTCCCACTGATCACGCGATGCAATTGAAAAGACTAAACTTTGTCAACTGATGCTCGTTTCCCAGTGCAAATTTGCATGCATTTCTAATGCACAGCTTTAAAAACCGTTATCTTCCAAAAAAAAAATTTTGTTTTGTTTTGTGCCTGTTTTCGTAACAGTTGAACATTTCTAAAAGTGCTGCTTAAAGTTCATCGACTTCAAAAATAGTTCAACTTTTGTTAAAAGTCCCCCTAGATTGGCAAAATCTTACACTGTGCGCCGGTTCGGTTTTATAGCCCATGCGACACCAAGCCGAGGCTTGTTACGCGTGAACCTCAGGCAAAATGGCAGCCCACCTTCCGCCCAACCGACCGAGAGGCGCAGCCACTAACGTGTGACACGAAATCGCAAAGGAAAAACATAAAGTAATGTTAACTACGGTCTAAATAGGTTAAAATATTAATTTTTAAAGCAGGAAGAGAAGCTTCCGAGTTAATTATTCGGTAGAGTTTATTGTATGAACGAAACGGTTCATGCAAGGCATAGTTAGTAGTACAACGATTCAGTGATAGGTTAATTTGGCCAACCAACTCAGATGAGTCGATTTCACCATTAATTAAAGATTATTCCAAGCATAACTCTACGGTTAGGTTTAATAGATTATCTTAACACCAAGACTGAAATGCATCCAATTTAGATTGCAAAATATAGCGGGAAACCAAATCATTATATATTAAACATTGTTTCACATCATCGGCGTACATAAGCACACGAGAGTGAATCAAGACTGACGGAAGATCAATAATAAAGAGAGAGTAAAAAGCAATGGACCCAAGTGACTACCTTGGGGTACTCCAGAGTTCACCTGGACTAGTTTACAATATGAATTACAAAACAGAACTGTTTTCTAGAACTTAGGTAATCAATGCTCCAACCCAGAAGGTTAGTTGGAAAACCAATTAAACTAAGTTTATGAAGCTGCAAAAAGTGATTAACCGCATCAAAAGCCATGACCATCAGTATAAATGACATAAGCTTGCATCTTACCTAAGAACCCTTTGATCACTAATGATGTAAGCTCTAATAAGTTATTGGTAGTAGATCGACGCTTCACAAATCCATGTTTATAGGGTGAAATAATGGAAATACATAAATGTTGCAGTTAAGATGTCATAATTCTCTCAAAAGCTTTGGGAATTGCAGACAACTTGGAAATACCCCTATAATTCTCAACATCAGACTTATTACCTTTTTTTATGGTATAATAAAAGATTTTTCCACAACACAGGGAAGGAGGACGACTCCAGAGACAATTCAAATAATTTATGAATGAATATAAACCTAAGTACATAACGAGGTACTCCATCGGGAACCGGTGCATACTCAGGTTTAACAGAGTTCAGATCGCAAAGGAGAGGTTTATGCAATTAGCAATTCGGTTACGGTTTGGTTTGGTTCATTTCAGAAATAGTTTGCATCTCTTCAGACTTAAATATTTCCGAGATTTAATTCAGACCGTTTTGTCAAAAGATTTTGCAAAATTTACCACCCAAGGAATTTTGATAAGCAAATAGTTTTATAATAGTTGATAAGTTTAGTTTTGGAAATGAAAACAATATTATTTTTCTGGATAGGTTGCATCAAATGAATTTATTTTAATATTGAAATTCGCGTTTCAATAATTGTTCACAAACCAACTTGGAGCTCAACCTCAGCGGGCGCCATCTATGTACCAACAAATGGTCTAAGGGTTGCCAAGTTATATAAGGCTGTCAAAAAAGTCTTGCGGTATTTTTATTGAATTTTCAATTGTTCATAAAATTGGTTATAATAATGCGACTTAAGTCAAATATGCGCCGTTTTGTTCGATGACGAGTTCCCAACGAGATGCCAACTTCATAATGCCCCTCTTATAGAAGCTCGCTTCCCTATTGGCAAAAAACTCGGAGAGCCAATTTTCACAGGACTCTCTTGTGGCCAACTTCCGACTACCAAGCTCGTTCGCCATGGACAGAAATAGGTGGTAATCACTTGGTGCGAGATCCGGACTATACGGTGGATGCAAAAGAACCTCCCATCCGAGCTCCCGGAGCTTCTGGCGCGTTACCAAAGATGTGTGTGGCCTGGCGTTGTCCTGATGGAAGACAATTCGGCCTCTGTTGATCAAAGATGGCCTCTTCTGCATGAGTGCTGCATTCAAGCGGTCCAGTTGTTGGTAGTACAGGTCCGAATTGAGCGTTTGGCCATGGGGGAGCAGCTCATAGTGGATGATTCCCTGCCAATCCCACCAAACACACAGAAGAACCTTCCTGGCCGTCAATCCAGGCTTGGCCACCGTCTGGGCAGCTTCACCGCTTTTCGACCACGACCGTTAGCGCTTCACGTTGTCGTAAGTGACCCACTTTTCACCGCCAGTCACCATCCGCTTCAAAAACGGGACGATTTTGTTGCGATTCAGAAGCGATTCGCATGCATCCATACGGGCAAAAATGTTTTTTTGCGTCAAGTCGTGTGGCACCCATACATCGAGCTTCTTTTTGAATCCAAGCTTCTTCAAATGGTTTATAACGGTTTGATGACTCATGCCCAGCTCTTGGCCGATGCTACGGCTGCTACTATGCCGGTCTCTTTCGATCAATTCAGCGATTTTATCGCAATTTTCGACGACAGGCCTTCCGGACCGTGGCGCATCTTCGATCACCTCTGCACCAGAACGAAAACGTTGAAACCATCGTTTTGCGGTGGAAATGGAAACTGTATCGGGTCCATAAACTGCACAAATTTTATTGGCAGCATGAGATGCATTTTTGCCTTTATCGTAGTAGTACTGTAAAATATGCCGTATTTTCTCTTTATTTTGCTCCATGTTTGCGACGCTATAACTCACGAACGACTAAAGACAAACAACAATAAATCAAACACGTGCTAGCGCGTGAAAAGAGCTTTCCAAAAAGCTCTAGCGTGAACCGATGCGACGAATACAACTAGAACTACGCGCTTGCAAAGACAAGCTTGCGGAAATACCGCAAGACTTTTTTGACAACCTATTATAAAAACATGTAAGAAAGTCGGTCAAGCCCGACTGTAATATACTCTGTACTGCGAACTTTCTTTTGGTCATAACTTGACCAACACATGGCGCCACTACTTGATTTTCAAAACTGACCAAAAGATTTCTCCACTAATGTCACCATTTTAGCTACTAGGTTTAATAAGTAACTAACTTTATTGAATATCATAAAGCTAACAATTATCGTCAAGTCGAACGGAGCGATGCAGGCGCGTGCCGCGCGTGGCCGAAGCCAAGACAGAAACTGAGCGCCAGGGATGGCGCGTGTTGAGGCTCTGCTATCGCGTTAGGGATGGTGCTCGATGAATGGTGTGACCAGAGGTGGCTAGGGCTGCCACAGTACTCCCCCGTCCAGAGACCTTATGGGAACGAATGATCTTCAAAATTAAGTATAGCTGGGATGAATGTATGTCCGGGGTGAGCATCTGCAGGATTTGTACATGTCCCAATGTGGAGGAATGCTTGCGTATAATTCTCGCTGTGATGATTGTGTCGTATTTGAGTCGATGGTAACCACGCGTTGAGGCCGTTGCTTCGAGTGGTGGTCGATAAGCAAGTTCGTTCGATCAGGGTTGAAGTTGCCACGTGTTGTGGACTTTTGTTGTGCCTTTCGTTAAGGACTTTCGTGGTGTTTGAGAACTTGTAGGTAGACTCAGGCTGGCAACAATTGCCAAACAAAGAGCGTCTCGAATTGTAGCAGGTTGCTAGGGGACGATTAGGTATGCGGATCCGTTTGCATGAATAACGGCGATGATGAAAGATCGTCTGGCAGGCTGCGTACAATGTAAGATCTGAAAAATTGGTAGGATGCTTGACCAACGGGAAATCGGTTACATGTAAATTCGGCTGAGTGCAAATAGAATCATCGAGATTGATGAATGATTTACCAATGTTGCGATTGTGGACATGCAGGTGCAAGTTTTTTCACACCTGGATAGCCTGACGCGGAAGGCATTGGCTGCTGCAGAATGTGGACAGCTTAACGTGTAAGGGGCGAAAGTCGTGTGATTTGCACAAAAAAACACCCTTTGCTGTTTGTAATTGTGTGTGTGCGCTGATAGGTGCTGTTGTGCGCCAGCGAAATCGTCAGGTATCCAGTTGTCAAGGCCTGAATCCTGGTAATTGATCCGCAATTCGAAAATCGCCACTTTGTTTTCGTGGAATGCGTCTGAGGCCGCTGACAGAGTTTGATCGCATGTGTGTGTGTTTGTTTGGCGCTGCCGTTTCACAAATTGTAAAAAAAACTCCAATGCCAAAAGTACGAATGAGCGACTCCTGGTTGAAGCGAGGCTTCCTCGATGATCGCAAGCTGTTTGCTGTTCCAAATGTGCGGCGAATCGCATTTTGTGTGTGTGTGTGTGTGTGACAACGCGCCAAAATGTGTTTAAGTGTATGCTGCAGATGTCGTCAACATATGTGTATGTGTGTGCTGCTTTCTCGCGGCGTCTGTCGTGTGGGACAAAATGCCCAAAAAAACAACGAGATGGTTCTGTTGCGAATGTTGAGGATCTGGCTGGCTGTTGGCGAAATAGTGTTCCTTCCAAACCCAAAGACCTCCTTAAAATGAGAAATAGGGACTGAATTCAAAAATTTTTATAATTGAATATGGTAGAAGGTATCCAGAAGTGTTTGACCAAAACTATAGGTAAAACCAAAACTCTGTTTTGAAGAATTTTTAGTAACTTTATTCGTCAACTTATGCTAAGGACTTTCTATTCCTTTTACTACTTAGAGTACCACAGAACTTACATATGCCTTTTTACACATTTCTCTTCCACCAATTTTCCTTGCTGCAGTTCACAGAGTTGGCCATAAATATTGTAAGTGTGCGACTGCTGCCATTAGAAAATTTTTGTGTGCTCCAAGCCTCATGGGTCCTTTCATTTTAGCAGCAGCCGCAGCAGCAGCAGCAGGAGCAGGAGCAGCAGCTTCTTTTCTTATTCTCTTTCACTCTCCCCGCTTGGCTTTTGTTGTTGTTGTTGCTGCTGCTGCTGTCGTTGCTGGTTTTATCGCTTTTTGGCGCTGCCTTTGACGTCACCTTAATTAATGGGTTAATGCGACGCTGGCAGCGACGTCAACTGAATTTGGTAATTAAGCGACTTTTGTCGTTGGCCTTCTGTGCCAAATGAATTATGCGTCGTCTACCGACCACAAAAGCAACTACAACCCACAGCAATTTGGCATTGATTTAATATTTGAGTTTAATTAAAATTAAAAACTACACCGAGCCGAGCAGAGCAGAACGTGACTTTGTGTCCTAAGAATGTCATAAATAACATTAATTGTGTGCGTCCTGATGACGAGCTGTGTGATACCGTGTCCCAAGTCCAAGGACCTCCGGACACTTCATTTACGTAATGTAAGCAATTTGTGAAAATTGCTGGCAATTTCGCAGATGAAACTCTGGGCGCAAAGTGCAATTGGGCGCAAAACTTTTGCGGCTCCTCCCGAAAGGAGAACAAAAACTGCGGCAAAAAAAAAAGAAAAGGGCCAGTAGATTAAAGATAATGAAGATGCAGTTTAGTCCAAGAGAGCAGCACACTGCACTGGCAGACACTCCATCACTTGCAAATTAAAATTAAGATGAATTATGGGCAGCAGGAAGAAGGCAAAGAAACATTTTTAAGCTCAAAGCGAATTCCATAAATCAGGGCGAAATGATCAATGACTGGCTGCCAACTGGGAGATTGAAGGCACGTATCGAGAATGGCAATCGACTCGGCACTCAAACTCATATCCTTTATGACGTCAACGTGTGCTGGGGTAGGGTTACGGCTTTGGGTAACAAAGTGTTAAGCCAACAGCTTCATCACTGTGTGTGTGTGTTTGTGTGTGCGCGCAGGAATGAAGCCATGGCATTTGCCGCATGGCAAATATTACAAACAAGAAAAATTATTCCCAGTCTAAGAAACGCAAAAAAAGGGGTCACATCCAGACCCAGTTAAAGCTTTAAGCATTGATTTATAAGTCTTCTGCTCCGACACTAATCCGTTTTTGGCAAGCAAAGTGCAATAAAAACGACCTCGCCCCGCCCATTTACCCCAGCATTGGCCAAAGCATTGCACACTATTAGTTGCAGCTGCCAAAAGTGATGAATGTGTGAAATGTAAACTTTGTTACCGAGAAATAACAGCGCCAACAGCTCCGCGCCAAATGGCTGAAACAGGCCAAAAGAAATGCAGGCAACGGCAACGGCGGCGGTGGCGAGTGCAAAAGTAACCAAAGCGACAGCCGCCTGTCGAAAATTGCAATTTCTGTTTTTCTCTCATCTCTTTCTTTTCATTTTTTTCTTTTTTTTTTTGCGGCCAAAATCCAATTAAAGCCGCTGTCGTTGCGGGGGCAGCAGCAGCAGCAGCAGCAGCTTCTGATTGAATGTCAGACAACGCCGATGTATGTGTAATAAAGCGGAGATTGTTTAGCTTTGCCCCAGAGAAAAGACCAGCGCAAAACCTGCCGCCCAGCCAAAGCTCAAATCTCTTTTGTCGCGCACAACATCATCGAATGGAAGCGGCGAGTTGTTCATCAAAATTTTATAGTGTCAGCCTAAAAGCTGGCTTTAGTATTTACCTTTTCATATTCGGCAAGGATATGGAAATGAAACAACTGGGCATTTCCAACGAAAGGTCCACCAAGACCAACAAATTAAAAGCTCTTGAAATAGCTTATCGACTGGAAAGAGAGACAACGCAGCTAACTAAAATCTTTACCTTTCGCATCTTTCCTTATATTTGTAATTACACTCCAATTTGTTTTTTATGAAAACGCTAGTATTCACACATATTGTTGTTTTTAGTTCATGTTACTCTCTTAAACTGAATGTGAATAAAAAAGAAAGCCTTAAACATGCTTATGTAATATTTCTGTCTCGCCGTTTTCTTGACAGCTTGTCAGCTTTGCGCCGTTAACGTAACAACTTGCGCTGTGATTTTGACAGTGGACAATGACAATGGAAGACATGAAAATTGATAAGTTTGCTTGTGGACACTACTGTTACCATAACATTTTTTAAGTGCACGATGCCTCGATCAAAAACAAGTATTTTCCGGAAATTGTTTTCTTTGGATATAGAAAAAATATAATCAATAACTACATGTTACATGTTACTACTCGCCGAGTACGAGTAGGAATGAGTAGGATTACATTATATTCAGGGCTGCAAACCCAAAAAATTTTTCGGAACCTCCGGTTTGCAGGTTCGAACCAAAATTTACCAACGGTTAAGGTTCGGAAATTTAAGGCTCGAGGTTTTGGGGCGTTGGTTTTGGTTCGAGCCTTGGTTCGTTGCTCGTTTTTCCCAATATATACAAAATTACAATACAATAGGTATACACCTGACGCATAAATACATTTTAAGACTATTAGACGTAGATTATAATTGACGTGAGATTGGCGCTCGTTTGCTGGATATGGACTTCCTTGATTGCTAGTGTATAAATTTTCAGTCCGATTGATTATTCTTTCTCGTATGCAGTTTAATCAGTCTTTCACTCACAAAATTGAGCATCGATTGGTGTTTATTCGCCACACTTGGAACTTTTTTGTACAATGATTTGATCAAAAATGCCTTTAACTTCTGTTGAAGGTGCCGCATTAAATTTGCTGCATGCCCGACGGTCATATTTAGTTTGCATTCGTGAAATTCTGATTTATCAGTGCTTACATTGTATGTGTATTAAATTTGTCGTCATTGCTTCACACCTTCTCAGTCAAAACTTCTGAACCGAAATGAAATGCGCGTTTTTACTGTTTTGACTTGTGTGTTTTCTGTCTCTTTCTGTTTCGATTCTTCTTTGCACGCAATTTTGGCGCGTGGACTGTTAAAAGTGCTAAAACTTAGCAGAGATTAATTTAAAATAGCTAAACAATATCAAATAATTAGCTAGAGATGCAGGCTCCAGCAAAACTGAATAGATTCCGGCATTCAAGCTAACAAAATAGCTATATCTGTTGGGAAAAATAACTAATATGGCAACGCTGCGTGTGGCACATACTTCTGTTTGTATTCGGCTGACATGTTTCTGCTGTAGCATGCACCGGGTTGGTTAGATTGGCGCATATGTATACATATGTATGTATAAGATGAAAAATTAAACGTTCAATACATTGTGCAGTGTACATAGGTGTTTACATTGAATTTGTAGTATATTACAAATTAATATCTCTGACTGGAATTATTGTGGTCTATGTGTATGTAATATACTCTGATTTTTCACGTATTTATATTGTTTTACATATGTACAGTATGTATGTATATATGTTAATAACCATTGGGAGTGCGAAAAGGAGAAAATAACAAATCGCAGACATTTATTTTTTGAACCGAACCAAAAGCTTGGGTTCGGAACGGGTTCGCGTTCATATATTTTCGTCCTCGGGGTTCGGTTCAGGGTTTGGTTCACAGTAAAACAAAAGCCGGAATTCCGGGTTCAAACCGGTTCGGTTCAAAACCGGTTTGCAGCCCTGATTATATTATATATATTATATATTATATGTCATCGTAGCATCGTAGGCATCGCGTCGTTTTTCATATTTGTAGACTTCCATATTTTCTTAAATACTAAAGGTAAGGTCCCACAGGCAAATAATTTGTCCAAATTGTATTGAAAAGTTACATTAATAGGCCAAACTTGGGAACTTGATCAAATTCTTTGCATATGGAATAGTTTTAAGTCCTGAAAAATCTACAAACATGGTTATTTATCCAAATTTACATAAAAATTTTACCAAATTTTTTGACTGTGGGACCAGTTTTTCTCGGTTTTTCCCAAAAAGTGCGATGCTTTACAATTTACCAGACTTATCGTGTATTACTAAAGACTTTTTAGCCATAAGCAAGTGCAGCATGGATCTGAAGACAGCAAGAGACAGAGGAGTGTCATTAAATTAATAGTTCAATATATCAGAGATGGGCACCCAATGACCCGTTGAGCTCCCGGCGCCCTTTATTGCTTTTAAGACGCAATCAAAGGTCATCCATGGTATTTATCGCGTTTCAGTATTGTCAAAGTAGTTAAGTGTGATCGTTTGCGGTATTGAAAAGTTTCTTAAGCATTTAGCGATTTTTTTTACCATGAAGATCCCTTAGCTGCGAAATGCGCCCATGCATTGATCCTGGCGTAATTTTTCACTTGGTTGGAAGTAAAGTTTGTTTGGCATTATTACATTGGTTGATAAACTTCGGTAATTTTCCACGATGTAATGATTTGTCAGTAACGGAAAGTGGTTTGAAACATTCTTTATGATCTTGACTATCGCAGTTCAGTATTGTAAAAATCATGGCAATGTACTTATGTGTGATAATTTGTGGTCTAGAAAATCAGATTCCTAAGTATTAGCTGTGAATTGCGCTAATGCATAGTTCCTGGCATGATTTTCCACTTGATTGGCATAAAATTTTTTACATTACTATTTTTTATCATCTTTGGTATTTCTTTCGCGATTTAATAAGTCGTCATTCACGGTTAATAGGTTTGAATAACTCACATACCACTTAGACTGTAACTTAAAACGTTTTACACTCCGCGTGCTTAACTAAAAATCATTTTGTATTTAACTGTACTTAACTAAAAATATTTTAATTGTGTACCAAACATAGGTACGGAACTTTGTACGGTACTTAGAGAACCCTAAACCAATACGATTTAAATACGATTAAATTTTTGTAATACGATGCTACGAGTAGTACTCGTCAAATACTCACGAGTAGTAATCAGAAATGGTCGTAATCATACAAACGAATACATGCTTACCTAATCCGCATCGTAGTACACAAAAATTATTACGTTTTATCACCCATGCAGCTCTCTTCTACATACATACAGAACATGCAAAAATTTCCTGGTAAAACAAAATTTAGATGTGCACTGGCTGTGTACTGTTGATTTTTTTTAGCATGCAAACATTAACTTTGTTTCTAATTAAGAGAAGGGCGTTTTTCATGTGCCAGTGCCAGTTGTTGTGACTTTTCCGTATCAGTCTGTCTCGCTTTGTCGTATGCATGTTTAGTTAAACCAAACTGAACATGTTTTCCGTTTGATTGTTGTTGCGCAGATATTGCAAGAAAGTAGTAGTGTTCTTCTGTATTTAAATTTATGAAACAGATAATACATAGATGATAGCTTAGATTCTAAATTTATATCTAAACAAGAAGTTTTTTTGTATATAAAATAATAAAATAAATAAATCGACATGGTAAGAAACCGTCAGTTGATCACTGTCTTCCAAATTCTTCGCTATTCAGTCTAATACACCTGGCTTCCCGGGTCTTCCCTAGATACCACATCGTTCAACTGCATAGCGCGAGATTCGGTTGGCCGTGTTTCTCTGTTTTAAAAGTCCGTTTCCAATATTTGTATTCGATATTTAGTTGCCTGACTTATAAAGTTATATAATATGATCCATTTAGTAGCTGGTGAACTTCGTGCAGATGTAGTCTTGCCTTACCAAAATGTAGAATTCTGTATTCCCTCAAGATTGGGCAGTTTCCAATAAAATGGATAGTGTTTTCCTGCTCGTTCCAATTGCAAAGAGCAACATGCTGTGTTGCTGCTTGCTATATTTGGGACAAAGTTGAGTTTGAGCAATTCCCCTTTGGCCATAAAAATTGTGCGAATTTGCTCCACTGAAAACGCTTCGTTGAAATAATTTTCTTCTCCTATGTCATAGTTCAATTCTTTGTATATTAGCCTCTGAGAGCTCCACTCTGAATCGATCATAAAATATGATCTATATAAGAAGCATCCATCTTTTTATGAATTTCTGTAGCCCATGATTCCCACTCTGAACTTTCTTCAAGGTTAAGTCTTTCGCAGTGTGAGTGGCTGATAGAAGTTCCCATTCCCGAATTAACTGCTGACGTCCGTTAAGCACAAACTGAGCCAATATTTTAGGCAGTCTATTTTCGGGCATGCGAAAAACCTTCTAAATATGTGGAGAGGTGACAATCCCGTTTCCAGATACAGCATTCTGTTTGGTGTGTTTCTGGGTAGTCGGTATAGCTTTTTCAGAAAGTATCTGAGCAGGTTCTCAACTTCATCGTACTGCATAATCCCCCAGACTTGTGCGCCGTAGCACGTAATGGACCTCACAGCTGCTCCAAAAAGTTTGTATTTGGTGCTCGTTGGTACATCTTTTTTGCTTAGGAGAGATTTCCAGGATAAACTATGGCCACCTTCGCGTCTTTCAGTTTTTCTTGCAAATGGTATTTAAATTGCGCATTATGGTAAATCCATACTCCCAGGTATTTATAGGTTTTCACCACTTCAAGCTCGGTGTCTCCCAAGTACCATTTCTCTTCAAGAGCAAGTCTTCTCCAGTGTTTTTTGAAGATTAGAATCTTTGACTTTGTGGTATTTATTTTGAGGCCCCAAGTCTTGCAATATAATAGGGATTTTATCTCGTATCCATTTATGTGAATGCCTTCCGGTAGATATTCCTACGCATCATTGAGGTAGATCGAGAACAAAAGTGAACTTCACAAGCATCCTTGCTTAACACCCGACTCCGTGGGAAACCAGTTGGATAACACTTCTCCATCCCAAACGGCTGCTTCATTTCTATTATACATGCTTTCAAGTATATTAATAAGCTTGGTCGAAATGCCAAAATTGCTCAGTTTAAAAATTAGCGCCTTTCGGTCGATCGAATCGAATGCTGCACTGAAGTCAACGAAAAAAGCATACAGCTTACGTCCGCTATCAATATACTTTCGGCAGATACTGGTGACGCTGAATATATTGTCGATCGTATAGTATACTTTTCGGAAACCTGCTTGGAACTCTGTTAGCAGGTCGGTTTCATCCACCCATCGGTTTAGCCTCTCAACAAAACCTTCTCAATCGCATTTTGGAATGATATTCCTCTGTAGTTGCAAACCATTTGCGGGTCGCCCCTTTTAATTATTGGGAATATAATTGCTTTTTTAAACCCCTCCGGAACACTCCTCCTGCAAGAAAAGTCTCACACACAAAGTCGCACACATTCTTATTTATAGAAAATTAGAAGAGCATTTTTTTATACTTTGTACCGCGGAGGTACATAGCTTGACCTTGACTTTCTTTCTTGTTTATTTTCGATTCTATCGCTTCTTCATATGGGCACCTTGTTTCGTTGAAGTCTAACAAAATCATTCATTAGTAAGTCAAGGAGTCACAGTTTTGATGCAACTGCTTGGATTTTGTTCGAACGTTACAGAATACAAAACGCAATATGTCTTTAACGGTGATGTACTGACATCCAACTTTTTTCCAACTTAAGGAACAGAATAATTTATGTTTAAAACCTAAGTTGGTGGCAAATAAAATCATGGATTAAAATAACGCTATTTTTCGTTACGGAAGTTTCACAATTTAAACATCCAAATAAATTACAAGCCTAATGAGTTTTTAAATGTGATTTACCATTACATAATTGATCAAGGACAAGCTGGTATAGGCTTCTATAGGTCTTGTATAGGCCTCTTTGATTAGTGTAAAGCTATTATATGGCCATTTGAATTTGATATTTTTGCTATGGGTGGTCAACAGGAGTACTTTTTTAAAATTTTCCTAAAGGTAAAGAATTCCTGGTATTGTAGCTCGCTCCTCAGTATTCTATAACATAAATTAACTAGACGGTTAATAATCCAAATACCTTAACGCTTTAGCATTCAGAAACGAGGAATTAAGCGAAATCGCAATTATTCCGTCTTCTTCAGAAATTGAACATTTCATGACTTATCAAAGCGAGCTTTGAATCTGTTTATTGCACAAATTGCGTTGCGTAGCCAAAATTGCATCATTCAGCAAATGAGCAAACAGAAGCAAAATAGTTCTGCCTCCAATAAAAATAAATTAAATTAAATAGCTGCACTTAACTGCCATGAACAGATTAAACTACAGTTTTACTTTCCTGTAGCACATTAAAATTAATAATTACACAAAACCCACACAAAAGTTGGGGGCTCAAAACGAATTCGTAGTCAACTTTTGTGAAATTGGGCTTATGCACGCACTTCTGCATTGTCTGCTGGAAGTTAAATATACTTTTTTTTTTTATAAATTTAACTAACAAATTAAAAAAAAAAAACTTCAATCACTTTGTAGAACACTCTCTTCACTTGGGGCTGTATGACATGAGAAGCAGCTTGCTCAGCCACAACAATGACCTTAGTGAATAATGAGTAGGTGAGGATGGGAGGGATAAGAATACCTTTCAGTACCGCAACAATGCACCTTTAGCTTGGTCATGGTCTAATCACCTTAAATCTACAACAAGCCCCTCCCCCTCCCACCTTTTTAACCACTTGTCCCACTCCATCATCAGCATCAGCATTGGACCTAGAGCACTTGGCAAGCACTTAGCCGGGGCAACATAATCAGCTAAAAGCGATTAAAGCACTTGCCCCATTGTTTATTATTACAATATTAGCAGAGCTTTTGTTGTTGGGACAGAGATTGTGGGGTGAGTGTAGAGCAGGAGCAAGCAACTTAACTGTTGCCCATAGAAGCCCATTGTTTGCATCGACATCAAAGCGGGCTTCCACTTTGTGGTGCAGCTTGAAGCCTGCGCCAACATTTAAGCAGCAGATCATTCATCAATAATTACACGCTGAAAGGCTAAAGGCGATGCCACAAAAATGTTTCAGTTCAGCCCCATCCCCCCTCCCCCCCAGCTTTAGAAACTAATTTATGCCAAAATGCTTGCCAGACTAATGACACTTTACAACTGGTAGGGGGGGAGGGGGGCCAGCGTGTGGGGGTGCTGCACGCAAGCCAAGGGAAAAGTTTTTGGCATGCCGTTCGCTCGTTCATTCGGCTGGTTCGGTTGGTTTGTCGTTCGCCTGTCAAGCCCGGGAATGTAAAACTTGCGCGAAAAATGATAAATACGCTTAGACCTAATTAACTTGCGACTTTAATTAATTTTTAATGAAAAAGTTAATGAGTCGAAAACATATTAAAGTAACTAACTGGGGCACAACAAAAGAGTTGGGTCATGTGCTCCAAGCAAAATCACACCGATGTTAACGCTGATGCAAAATTGATACAACACTGATACACCCAAAATCAAATTAATCATCAAAATGACACTATTTGGTCATCATTTTGTAATTATTTAGTATCACACAGAGAGAAAACTTGACAGTAAACTGAGTCTGCAATTACTGCCAACAAGTGTGCCAAAAAGCTACACAAACGTTATGGGTTGAAAATTACGGTCAAAACGTGTAGAAATAGGGGAATGAAATTGGTACACGCTTCGTGTAGATTTCCAACATGTAGCATTCAGCATTTGTGATTCTAATCGTCTGTGCAGAAAAGCTACACGCCACGTGTTGAAATGAGAAGGCTACACGTTTGGTGCAGAAAACCTACACGTCGCGTGTGGAGATCAGTTATCTTTCTAAAAGAAAAATGTAAGAATTCAGTACTGATTTAGTACACGTTCGTGTGGTATTCAGATTGCAGCATGAGAAATGTAAACGGATTTTGGAAATAAGCTGATTTTCTTATATCGTGTAGATTTTGCATTTGCCACGCAGCATTTAGCTTTTCTAAACGAGGCGTTTAGATGTTGAAATCCTACACATTACGTGTAGCTTTTCTGCACGTGGCGTGTAGCCTTCTGAATTCTACATTTTGCGTGTGCAATTTAGCATGGCGCAACACGTTTCGTTTAGCTTTGACGTTTCTACACGCGCCGTGCAGTCAATTTTGTTTTCTCTGTGCAGCGCAGGTGTGGGGACGTAAACACTTTGATTACCTCGTAAAAGTGTTGAAAATGCCTCTATCAAGTCTGCCCCGAATTGTGGCAACGTATCTGTTGGAGTCCAAAACGCAATTTTTGGCGGAATGGGTTTAACTGGCTACGCAGCAGGGCCTAGAGCACAACTTGAATGCAATAGACACATGGGATCACCTTCAAATCAACCTTCTGCAAAAGTAAGATCAACACGCACTAGATCTCTTCGAGTCCCAGGCACGCCAAAGTCAGTCTTGATATACGTACAGGGTATTGTAGTATAATCTAAATGAAACAAACTATTTCTAAATACTCGATTCAAGTTGTTTTTCTGTATTTTTTTACCAACTTGTCT
Source organism: Lordiphosa magnipectinata (assembly GCA_037044535.1). Taxonomy (NCBI): domain Eukaryota; kingdom Metazoa; phylum Arthropoda; class Insecta; order Diptera; family Drosophilidae; genus Lordiphosa; species Lordiphosa magnipectinata. The sequence continues at coordinate 25,560 of JBAMBO010001682.1, read as the reverse complement.
GGAATTCGAACTCACGATTTCGGGAAACTTCAAACACACTTAATGCCAGAACGTTAGCACATTCGGCTATTAACGTCACTCGAACAACAGTGGCAGATTGCAGTTAAGAAGCCTTTACCCCTCACTCCATATGCACTCGCTTGGACACTGTGCAAATAAAAAGGCACGTGGTTTAGAGGGAGTTGTCTAAAGCGCCAAATACCCCACACAAATTTTTGGGCAACACGCTTATGTGTATTAGTGAAATATGGTTGTATGCGTCATACGCACGCATATTTCACTTACACACATAAGCGTTTTGCGCAAGAATTTGTGTGGTTTATTTGGCTCTCTACAACACGTGCCTTTTTATTTGCTCAGGGTCTAAGTGACATGTAATAGACATAAATGTATTAGTTAGCTTAAACTGCTCATTTTTCATCCGATTGACTTTTAACTTGATTTGTAAGCAAAATGCGAGAAATTATTGGACACGTATTCTCCTGATTTTGGAAAATGCTAGAGAAAATAACAAAATTCATCAAAAAACCCTCAGCAAGTAAATGAAATATATTCGATAAGTTGCGTTTGTGGCTAGTTTATGTTCATTCCTAGTTAAATAAGGCCAATACTTTAGTTAATTATGATAATAAGAAGAATCTTACGAATTTTTTTACCTAATCTGAGCAAAACGTACTTAATTCAAGTTTGATTTTTTGAAGATTCCGATTACAAAATGAGTTACGACTTTTTTTTCTCTGTGCATATTCTCTTGAATGCTCCAAGTATTAAGTTGATATTTTCGTAAGTATTAAAGTGATACTTGAAGGATATCAAACTTGACTAACTTGAGTCAGGCTGATACTTTTTGTATTAATTCCTTGGTATCATGTTGATGCTAGCTACTATCAATTTGATAGTAGGTAGGTAGGTAGATCCGGCTGGCCCTTTGTAGGGGCCACACATAGACCTTACGGTCCTTAGTGAGGCCGGGTGGTTTTTCTGGGTACCATTAGAAATCCAAGAGGATGTTTGACATTTTGGCAAATGGCAATAGAATGGGAAACTTCCTTGCCGCCTCTTCAAGAGAGGTGAGAATTGGGGAGTCAATTTGATAGTAAATTTCTAATAAAATTTCCATATAAAGTAAGACATAAAATGCTTAAATTTTTATGTGTTTATTTCGATGAGTGTAGAAACCCTGCAGTTCTAAGCCTCAGTACTGAATTTGTGCTGACTCAGATCTGAGAAGCAGGAATTGTTCCAATTCATGACTGACTTCAGTACTGTTTTTAGTACTACCCATGAAACAAACCCATGAGTTCAGTACTGAAATCATGCCTGAAAGAAGAGAAGGTCACGACTTCCCTTCAGAACTACTCAGTATTGATTCAGAGCTGAATCAGCCCAGATTTGAAAGGGCTGGTACTGCAATCATGGCTGCCTTTACATGCATTTCAGCCATAAATTTTACAGACATCAAGGCATCAATTCAGTACCAGCCCTTCCAAATCAGGCCTGATTCAGCTTTGATTCAGCTCTGATTTAGTTCTGATTCAGTTCGGATTCAGTACTGAGCTACTGAAGGGAACTCATAAATCCGTAGTACTGAGTTGTGTTGCTTCGAGTGAGCGTCGATAAGCAAGTTCGTACTAGCAAGTTTGAGGTTGCAAAGTCAATAGGACTGTGTAATGTACCCCAAGTAGAGACTTTCGTTTGCCACGTGTTGTAGGCTTTGTTTGCTACTTCTTGTGAGCTTTGTTTGCCACTTGCTGTGGACTTTATTTGCCATTTGTTGTCAACTTTGTTTGCCATTCGTTGTGGATTTGTTTTGCCACTTTTTATGGCCTTTGTTTGTGATCGAGAACTTGTAGGTAGACTCAGGCTGATATCAATTGCCAAACAAAGAGCGTCTCGAGTTGTAGCAGGTTGCTTGTGGTCGATCAGGTATGGGGATTGTTGTGCATGAACAGTGGCAATTACGAAAGATACGATAAAGATCCATATCCAGTTGCTCGACGTACTTTTATAAGTAGAAACGATCGTCTGGCAGGCTACGTACAATGTAAGATCTGAAAAATTGGTCGGATGCCAAACCAAAGTGAGATCGGTTACATTTAGGTGCAGAGTCGGTTGAGTGCCGTGTGAAATTGTGTAAATTGGTCTGCAGCAGGGCGTGGAATGTTTTCGGCACGTGAGCAGCAGGCGTGGGCAGCGGTTGGTGCATAGCTGGACGTGTAAGGGGGCGATAGTGTTGTACGGTCAGCGACTGAACAACAAGTAAGAATGTCGGTTAAGCCCGACTGTAATATACTCTGTACCCTGCGGTAGCAGCAGTGCATCTGCGCTGCTGCAGCAAACTTTCTTTTGGTTACAACCTGACCAATAGATGGCGACACTACTTGATTTTCAAATCTGACCAATAAATGGCACCACTACTGTGACCATTTTAAAACTGACAAGTACATGGCGCCACTATTGTAACCATTTCAAAACTGACCTTTGATTGGAACTGACTTTCGGACATAACTTGAGTATCGTTCATCCGATCTTTATCATTTCTTTGGCAAATCGATAAATAATGCAAATAACTAACTATCTCTAGAAGGTACGAACCATTTCCGAGATCAACCGTACAAAGTATTGTCAAAAACTTTAAAAAGAATGGCAATAATAACATTTATGTTGCACACAGGGGTCGAGTTTCTTAAATCACCCTTCGAGATAAAAGAGCTTTGTCTGCTATAATAAAACAAAATCGTAGAAGCACAGTGCGATAAATAGCATCGAGTTGGTCTGAAAGTATTGGCAAACCAATTAAACGTGAATGGACGCGCCTGCAAATGAAAACTAAGAGTTATAATTTCTACAAAGTAAGTTAACATCACTAATATTGTAGTATATATTCATATAACAAATGAGTGTTTTTTTTAGGCGAAAAAAAAACCCATGCTTACCATTTTGTAAAAAAGAAAACGGCTGCTATGGGCAAAAAAAGGCGGAACTGGGTACAAAGACAGTGGAACACCATCATTTTTAGCGACGAATCTAAGTTTGATGTGTGTGTCGGAGATGCTAAAAAAAGAGTAATACGAAAGAAAGGGAGGCATACTATAAAGACTGTCTTAAGCGCACAGTTAAATTTCCTGCGATGCATGTAAGAAGAAGTATGACAGCTTCAATTTATAGATGGAACCGTAAATGCTGAAAAATACATCAATATTTTACAACATCATCTCATACCTGCAGCACCAAAGCAGGCTGATTGTGGTGAATATATCTTTCAGCAGGACGATGCATCACCACATACTGCTAAAAAAACGAAAACTTGGCTTCAACAAAATCAATTTGACGTTCTTGATTGTCCATCATCCTGACCTGAGCCCTATTGAAAGTCTCTGGGAATTAATGAAAAGAAAATTTAGAAATGAGCCACAGCGCACTTCAAGCGATTTAAAGTCAAAAATTGAGGAATTTTGGAGCTCAATTTCTTCTGAGGAGTGTCAAAACTTAATAAATTCAATGAAACATCGAATTGAATCAGTTATAAAAATAAGGCAGACGTTACTCAGTTTTAAAAAGTAAAATTTTCTGCTGTACGAATTTAAAATGGTCGTCATAAATTAAGTCATCAATGAAGTGATTTAAATAATTTAAGTTTAAATATTATTTTCTTTAACTTTTTTTTACCAAAATAAATATGAAATAAAAGATAATTAAACAACCTTTCAGAAAAATATGAACATGTAGGTGCACCTACCTTTATCTCCAAAATTTTTAATACTGAACGAAGCACTTTGCTGAAAATGAGTGGTGTACGAATTAAAAATGGTTAGGGCTTGTAAGTGTGTATGTGCGAATTTCATCAGAGTGTTAACGTGTGTGTGTTTGGCGTTGCTGTTTCACAATTTATAGAAGAAATTCCACAACTTGGCTGCTGCTGCCAGCTAGAAATGAGCAAGTCCTGGTTGGAGCCAAACTTTCCCGACGATCGCAAGCTTTTGCTTTCAGGTTGTTCTCTCTCTCACTCTCTTAATTGGTTGTTACGTACGATTCGTACCTACAACAATCCTTTTCGGAATGATACATTTTTACTCGTACTTACAATTTTTAATCCTTTTAATCCTACTGTCGGGATCGAATCACCCTTTTTAGGTTTTAAAAATTTGAATGGGCGGTGTGTAAAGTGTAAAACCTTAAATGCTCCGTAACGCTGTAACCTCCCATTATTAACCCATTTTTTTGTTGTTAATTTTATATTTACAGTACCTTGGTGTCACTTTCAACATTAGCATGGACTGTGGTCCAGTATGATATAATTTTGGATTAATTGGTAAGTTTGTCTACAACTTGAATATTTTCTCTTTAAAAATAATTTGAAAATGTTTCCCATATTTAAAATGGGTTTTAAACTCTTTAATTAAGTTGAGCAAATAATGAAAAAAGACCTGCGTCCATTTTATCTCAAAATGCCAATCTTTTTGTCATATTAAAATTTCATTTTATGTAATCATTGTCAATTTTGGTGAGTCTCTTATCTGAAATTAAGGCTGCCTGTGGCCTTCTCTCTGTCAACATTTTCCATTTGGACTTGGTCCATTTGTATATTTTTGTTAATTAATTTTGCCACGTTAACATTTGCGAACCCTTTTGGCTATTAATGACCGCAAGCTAATTACCTCCGACTCTAACACACTCACACAGACGCACATCCTTTGGCTGACCAATTCATTTGCATTGAAAGCCTATTTAAATTTTAAATAAATTGTTAAAAGTAGAAAATTGGCTTTTAATTTCGCATTAAACAATTACCAACTGCAAATGCAATAAACACCGAGAATTTATTTTAATTCTCGCAGCGAAATGGCAGCCCCAAGGCGCCAACAACTGTCAACGTGTTGCTCAAAGCTTTTTACAAAATTAAAGCCAGCGCTGCACTTGCAAAGGACTCTCTGGCCATGTCCTGCAAGTGTTTGCTATCAAATTAATTGGCACTAAAATTAGCACGAACGTTGGCAGCAGCAGCAGCAGCAGGAGTAGGAGCATCCCATCCCGAGCTGATTTAGCTGCCTGGGAGCGCAGTTTTATCCTACTTTGGATTTGGTTCTTTTCTTTTTTTTTTTGTGTGCAGCTTCCTTTCCATTTGCACTAAGTACACGGATTTTGCATTAATGCAACAGCCGTCGCCCATGGAGTTGCGCACTCACATGAATCATTCATTGATTTAATTACAATGATTGCATTGCCAGTTGGAGGTGCAAAGGTGCCAGCGCCAAGTGGGTTTTTAATTAAAAGTGCTAATGCAAAATAAATAAGTTGACAGGCAAAATCAATTTGCGCTAATAAGCGCAGCCAAAAACATTTACAATGCAACATTATTAAATGATTAGCAAACATATTGGTAATGTCAGTAAATGGGGAAACTAATAACATTCAAATCCGTAATGGACGCAACAAAACAAAGTTTTCAATTCATTTTGCAAAAATATTTCAAAAATGATTTGTCAATGTGGAATGTAAACATTTTTATACTCTGTACCAAAGGCCTAAAAGCAGCAGCAGCAAAGAAAAGCACCAATACCAATAAGGGAACACATTTGGTAAGGCAACAACAAAAACACATGAAATTGTTGTTGGTCAGTTTGCTTGCACGCGCAAACACCAATCAAAAAAGAGAACAAAGCCGGGTTTTTGTTCTACGCGACGCATACACACAAAATCTTTTGCATGTGTGTCGTTTTTTATACCACGCTCCCTGCATGTATACGATCATTGATTTCCTATCTTCGGTGCAATTACAAAAACAAAACGTACCCAAAGAGCATACGGCTGGGCATCGCTGGTATAAAAGTATGTAGCAAAGAGATTTAATAGGTGTAACCAACGCGATAGGGATGGTGCCCGGGTTGTCGTGCTGCTGAAGCGTAAATAGTGTGACCAGAGCTGCCACAGTACTCCCCCGTCCAGAGACTATGTGGGAACGAATGATTTGAAAAAATTTGTGGTATATCTGGAATGAATATCCTGGGGTGATCATCTACACGACTTGTACAAATCCCAATGGCGAAGAAAGCTTGCGAAGACTTTTCGCTGTGATGTTTGTTTTGTAGTTGAGTCGACGAACAGTTCCCCTTGAGTGTAGAAACTGATAAATCCGTAATACTGAGCATTTGCACCGAGTACAGATTTGCATAGTTGCGTCGATGGTAACCTCAAGTTGAGGCACAGTTGCTTCGAGTGGGCATCGATAAGCAAGTTAGCCCAGCCATTTTAAGGTTGCCTCGCCTCGAGGACTTTCGTCTTCAACGAGTTGTGGACTTTCGTTTGCCACGCGTTGTGGTCTTTTTGTTGATATCGAGAACTTGTAGGTAGCCTTAGGCTGGCATCAGTTGCCAAACAAAAAGCGTCTCGTGTTGTTGCAGGTTGCTTGTATGGAGATGGTTTGCATCAACATCGGCGATGATAAAAGATGCAATGAAGATCCATATTCAGCTGGGCGATGTACTTTCATAAGTACGAAACGATCGTCTGACAGGCTGCGTACAATGTCAGATCTGAAAAATTGGTCGGATGCTTGATCGGCTGAGTGCAGTGTGAAATCAGCGGGATTGGTGCATAATTGACCCATGTTGCGATTGAGAACATGCAGGTGCAAGCACGGCTAGGCGAACGTAAATAGCAGGCGTGAGCAGCAGCTGTAGGACAGTCTGGGCGAGGAACGCTTTTCGTGGGCAGCGTTTGATGGACAGCATGGGCTGCAGTAGAATGTAGACTGTTGGACGTGCAGGAATGGGGCGACAGACAGGTGGTTGACAGGTGGACAACACACGTGAGCAGCGGTCGGTGTCATGCAAGCGAAGTGAGGGCTCCAGCCTACGCTCATACTTGCATGAAAATTGTGGCAGATTCAGCGATGTGCATACAAACCTGCGACCGAGTCACATGCGCTGGTGAGGACGTGTGTGGCTGGTAGATGCTGTCTGTGTGAATGTACGTAAGCGTTGCGGGCGTCATTTTCAAATTTCAGTTGAAATGATGATCAGTTGCATATTAGTGTTGGGTAAAGGTTGTTCTTTTCACCGAACATGTTCAATTGTTCTTTTTTTCTAAGTGAGTCAACTCACTGAAATTGCGCCACTGTTCAGTTGTTCTTGTACACCTGTTCTAGGTCTGCACTGACCGCGTTGTTGTTTTTGTTGTTTCAGCATTCCTTTTCTGTTGTTCCCACATACGAAATTTGTGTGTATGTGTGTCTTTACTCTCGCGCTAACTCTCTCTTAGTTAAAAATGTTGGCGCTATACTTGTTATAGTTGTACGTACAGCCAGATACTACATGTAGTAGATACCGCAACTCATACAACCTTTTTATTTTTCGTTTTTGGGATCCAATGTAAGGTCCCGAGAAGAAGAATATGTTCACTTGTTCAGCTTAAAGAACAACTCAATTTTGTTCACTCACTCATGAACAACCCAACACTATTGCATATCAGAAAGTGTATCAGAAATGTTGCAGAAGTTGCGTGTTTGTTGCTTATATCACGTCGGGGTGACCATTTTAGCTACGTGGTTTAAAAATCTCTAGAGATTTTCGTACAATCGATTTGATTTAGAACTAAACTGGGTGGACTTTATATGTGAAATGATAAGAATAAGGTCGGCTACTAGATCATAGGTCGGTAAAACCATACGCTTTAAATCTACTTGCCCTTGAGCAGTCGGTTTCAAATCGCTCAACTTTTGTCATCTAATCTAGTAGCCGGGCATATTTGTGGCACTTCACATATAAAGGCAAGTAGTTTTAATTTGAAATGCAAGCGTTTATACCGAAATCTCTACAGATTAACTAATATTAATAAAAAAGTCCCATTCGGGAGATCGGGGGGGAACACAACTTTAACTTTAGCTGAAATGTAGCTATTGGACTGTGTACATCACTAACAATGACACTGAGGAAAACATAAATTTTATAACAAAACCACAACGTGTTATAGCATGAAAACGGCTTAAACTTATAGTTAATACCTGTCTTTTTAATATTCTATTTAATTCGCGGCGATTCGAAGTGATTTTCAATTTTAATTAAGTTTTGGAAGAACGAGTTAATTGTCATAAGTCTCATAGAGGAAAATCCACGTCTTAATATTCTCTCTCTTTTGAAGCTACATATTTGTAACGGGATCGGTTACAATAGAGCAAAAACCACTTTACCGTTTAATTGCTTGTTCGATAAGGAAATAGTGTTGATCTTTTGGAGGCAAACTTTTGACTTTAATTTTTTTATTTTTGGCCTATGAGCTCGACCACAGTGCATTGGTTGATTGGTCAAGTTATGACTAGACATCGGATTTTATGCACTTTTTTAAATGAAGGTTGATTGAGGTGAAAATTTGGAATTATACTAATTTAATAACCCACTTTCCATTGGAAACTGCATATTCAATATATGCAAATATGCAATAAATATGCAAAATATTTAATTGTATAAAAAATGTATAAAAATGGCGAAATTTACAAAAAATATCATTCTTGAGCTTAGATTATTATAAAGAATATTTAGATGGCATATATAGACGGTTAAATGGAAGTTGTAGACTGAGCAAATGAAAGGTGTACCTTGAAAGTTCTAAAAAATTGGGAAATTTCTAAATTGGTCATTAATTTCAGGTTTTTATGAAGATTTTATGGACGGCTAGAGTACGCGGGTAAATTAAGGAGATGTGGAACAAATGGTCAAAAAAATCGCGAATTTTCAAAATTTGCCAGATTTTCAAAGGACCTAAGATTACTATGAAGATTGGATAGATGGTAATTGAAGAAGCGTATATAAGAGGCTTAGACCAAAAACCGGGAAATTTGTCAAATTTTCATTTGAGTATTTACGATTGAACAGGTCAAAATATGTCAATTTTTCATATGACCAAAGATTATATCAAGACTTAATAAACGGCAATAGTAGACGGGTAAATATAGGAAGTGCAGATCGAACTGTTAAAAAAAATCGCGAAATTTTAAAAATTATTATTTGATTTTTGATTTTTTGCGAAATTTTATGAATTTTGGGAATCATTAAGATGTGTTAAATGGCAATTTTGGACGCGTAAATGGTTAAATCCAACGGTCCAAAAAGTTGCGAAATTTTATAATGTAGACAGGTAAATTGATGGGTCAAGATCAAGCGGACCAAAAATCTGGATATATACAAAATTTTATGATTAGTTCAGATTATCAGGAAAATTAAATAGTTGGCAATTAAAGACGGGTAAATAGGAGGTGTCGGTCAATCGGCTTAAAGAAATTTTTAATTTTGAAATTAGAATTTAGATTGACACGAAGACGGGTATATCGACGGGTAAATAGGAGGTGAAGATCATACGACCTAAAAACTCATGAAATTAGAAAAAAAATTTAACGAGTTTAGATTATTATGAAGATTTGATAAATGGCAATTGTATATTAAGCTTCACTTCTTCGTATTGTGTTTAAAATTCTAAAGGGGGCGCAGCAACGCACTCCGGGTGCCTGGTCTGTAAATATGTATTGCAAAACAGTTTGATGGCAAATCTCTTAGAAATTTTTGAATTAAAATGTGTTTTTATCACTCATTTTCGGCATTTAAATTGATTACAAGTTGAATTGGTGAAAATTTCAAACATATTTGCAACAACATCAGAAAACTGTTAGCACTGAAACATTATGTAATTTCATAAAATCTGTTTTTTTTTTCATATTTTGCATATTTTTTTATGCAAATATGCAATTTATGCAAAATTATTTTTAGCGAATTTAGATCATTGATCAATAAAAATAAGATGTGTGCAATTAGAACTTAAATCTGACATGCGGTTAAAAATATGCAAATATGCAAAATCCGATGTCTAGTTATGACCAAAAGAAAGATCGCTGCCGCAGCGATGCAGCAGCGCTGCTACTGCCGGTACAGAGTATATTACAGTTGATTTTGAACGACTTCTTACTTGTTATACTCTGTACCGAAGGTACATAGAGTACATTAAGTTTGTGCAAAAGTATGTAACAGGGAGAAGGAATCATTTCCGACCCTATAAAGTATATATATTCTTGATCAGCATCAACAGCCGAGTCGATATAGCCATGTCCGTCTGTCCGTCTGTTTGTCTGTCTGTCTGTCCGTCCGTATGAACGAAGAGATCTCAGAGATGGTAAGAGATAGAAGTTTGACATGTATGGGACATATATTTCTTATACCTGCAGGCAGATCAAGTTTATTTTCAATTTTTGCCACGCCCCTTGCGCCCCCGCAATTTGGAAAAAACGTCATATCTCCTACAGTTTTGGAGATAGATCGTTCATTCTTTTTAGAGATACCTTGTAAACAAAATTATTTATCGATTTGCTGAAGGAATGATAACGATCGGATGAACGATACTCAAGTTATGGGCAAAAAACGGCCAGTTAACACCACCCACCCCACCACCAACAACCTCAGCAACATACCCTAACCGTTCAACACAGGCAATCTTAGTACGAGAGAGAAAGAGAGAGAGAGAGAGAAACTTAGAGAGCGCACCGCGTTGTGCGCGGGGTGTTAACTGACCGTTTGACTCCTGAGCAAATGCGAGTGTAAGGGTACAGAGTATGTTATAGTCGGGCTTGACCGACTTTCTTTCTTGTTTTTTGAATAAGAATGTTATTGCATTTTTATCTCCCATCGGCATAAAGTTTTTCACTTTGCGATACTTCTGAGAAGTTAGTAAAATTGTCTTTTCTGAAGCATAAGGAAGAGTTTCATCTTGAGGATAAGAAAAATTCCTTTTCAAAGTAATAAGGTTAGGTAAGAGTAGCTTAAGTTTTAAATTAATAGCTTAAAATCACATCGTTTGTACGAAAATCTCTAAAGATTTCTGAAACACACCCGCATAAGTCAGTTTTCAAAAGCAAAGATAACAAAATATTTATGAAATTATTTTCAAAATGGCTTAGCATATATATAGATCAAATGAAATATGTAATCTGACACATCTATCTATTCATTATTTTAACTCGGCACACAAATGCATTGCCATAAATTCTGTACACTTTGTCTCTCTGTGGTGCGATATCTCAGCTAAAACATTGCAAAAAACTTTCATTTGTATGCAACACATTTTACTCTAATCCTCACCTGGCAGCAGTTCAAAACAATTTACGTGGCCAGGCTGCATACATACGTACATACATATATGTTTGTATCTGATGTCTGTGCCCACTCCCAGTTGCCAGTTGGTGGCAGCAGTCGGTCCCCTGATGTCAGTCAAGTGGCGTTGTCGTTGTCGTCATCGTCGTCTGCTCGTTAGCACACACCTCCAAGGGTTGCCACCGCAAAAAGGATTCCCGGCTGCAGTCGCAGTCGCAGTTGCAGTTGCAGTTGCAGTTGGGAGTTGCTTGCCTTGATGTCAGTCATTTCTATAACAACTTTTGCTACTTCTAGTTAAACCGCACTGCGCGCACACACACAACTTCTTTGCCTCAGCCTTCAAGTCTGCAACACTTTTGCACAATTACATACATTTTTAAGTGCGTTCGTGCCTGTCTTGTGCTGCTAGAAAGAGTTGTTGTTGCTTTTGTTATATTCATAACTACTTTAAGCCACGCCCACACACACTCACACACATACACACACAGAGGGAGAGACATAGATGCAGCCTTTATTAAAGTTTTATCGCATTATAAAATTTTCTTTTCGAGAAACAGCACGAAAGATGAGACACAGAGACAATGATGTCGTTTCCATGTACACCTGTTTCAAGTTGTTGTTGCTGATGATGTGCATATTTGAATACACTTTTCGTTGCCCGCTTAACTTTAAATCTCTTTCCCTGTTGTTTCTTCAAAGTGGAAAAAGTTTTTTGAGCTCTGGACAAGTTAATGACAGTTTTGTCAATAAGGTCCTTTTGCCCCCATTCCCCTCTTCACTTAAAATGCAGCCTAATGCACTAAAAAGTTTTTTATTATTTCAAACAAAAATGTAAAATGTAAAATGTATTCCATATATGAATATACTTTTTTTTTTATTTTTTATTTGTTTGCTGCTATGAAAAGGCTTTTGGGCTTTGTAAAGTTTGCACAATTCATGAAACTCGGACCTGGCTAGGGGAGGGAATTTTATCATTAAAATTTAGTTTCCATTTTCAGCTCTCAACTTTTTCACTTACTTCGTATTTAAGTAGCAAATTTTGTGTGCTTTTTCAAATATTTGTGCAATGCTTCAGTTGTTATTTTGCAGCTGGCTGTCTTTGCTGACCATCTCTACCTCTAGAGCACAATTTTCAATTTCAAGTGCACTCGGCCAACGAATTTTCACCAAGATATTCAAGCATTTTTCATTTATGGCTATTTTTTCTCTCTCTCTCTCTCTATCTATTCACAACGAATTTTCGTGTACAAAAAGCGCAACATTTATGCAATTAAAGCCAAATTAGCAATGAATGCAACTCGAGTGCTTTTGCTTTTTCGGTTGGGGTCTACAAAAGTTGCCATCAAACTTTTGGCCTTTTGTAAAGTTTTCAGCTTTTTGTGTCGAGCTGAGCTCCCCCTCATCTCGTTGCATTGCTCTTTTGTGCATAGTTATTTCTCTATATTTTTTTTCTTTTTTTGATGGTGGAGGGGTGAGAAGTTAGTTCCACAGCCTCCAATTAATTTTGATGCCTGCAAGTCTAATGAGCGTTTAAGCCTTTTTAAGAGAAAAGCTGCTCGCTGCTTGCTGCTGGCTGTTCGTTGTCATCGGTTAGCGGCGTCGCTCATAAGTAGGCAATTGTTTTTGTTTGAGCATATTTTGACAGTGCAAAAGTTGGTGAATAATGCTGAATAGTTACTGCAAACAAATTTCAGCTGTTTCTTATTCCACTCGTCAAGCAGAGAATTTGGCTATGGTGAGAGTTTGGTGACAGTTTGGACATTTGCAGAAAAAGAAAAAAAATATAGCGTATAATACGCAAATTAACACAGGATTAAAGCAGGGCAGCTTGCTAAGCCCGCTGCTATTCTCTCTCTACATAAACGATATTGCTGGAATTTCATTAGGCAGCATGCATATAAATACGATACTATACGCGGTTGATATGGTGCTCTTGACTGATTAAGCACCCAAACTCCAGAAAATGCTTAATCAACTTAACGAGTACTGCAAAATTTGGAATCTGGAAATAAACACTGATAAGTCAATAGTTCTGGTGTTTAGGGATGGCAGAGGACGTGTTATTCAAGGGGAAACATAGAGCTTAAACGGTGAGGAGATAGAGAAAGTAACATTTTACAAGCATCTTGGAGCTACCATGACCTAAAATGGAAAATTAACAACGCACCTTCGTCTAAAACTAAAGGAATCCATCATGGCGCTGAACAGCTCTTGGAATAAACTAATGAACAACAAAAATGTACTACCGAGTAGTATGCTACGCCTCACAGGTATGGGGAATTTCCCGATATAAAGATGTTGAGAAGTTGCTGCGTTTTTTTATCAAGAAAATATACCAGCTGCCACGAAACACTCCAAACTATGCAATACACATTGAGACTGGATTACCCGAGCTATACAGCTACACCTTGGGCACGCATTTTGCTTACATGAGGCAGGTGATGGAAATACCAGCAACAAGACTGGTGAACAAGACGGCGAGGCTGCTATTAGCATATGAAGCTCAATGCTTTAATGAATGGCGACTTTCAGCTGCTGAGCATAACGTCCCACTAGATCTCCAAAACCATAGATCGTGGTTGGTGACACACAAAAATCTACTGGAGCGCATAGCTGAAGGCACTCGAGAAAAATGTTTTGAACAGGCCCAAAGAAGCACAACCAGGGGGTTGTACAAACAACTTAATTTCTTTCTATGCGAAAGAAACTAATTTAATGACCGCTATAAACTAAAAGTAATCTCGCAAATATGTGATTTGATGTCACTGAACTTCAAGCCTTATAGAGATGGTATGCTGAATGAATGCTCGCTTTGCAAAATGCACAAAAAAGTGAACACCTTCCATTTCTATGCCAAATGTCCAATTCTGGCAGATATACGTTTTGTATATTGGCAACAATCTTCGCTAAACACAGCAGAAGCTATTGATATTTTGAATGGGCGGTGTTGGACCACACTGGCTAGTAATATTTTCGAAACGTTAAGATATAGACAGCAAATTTCAACAGAATTTTTGTAGAACTAAATAAATATCCAAAAAAAATTCAACCAAATTAAAATAATGCCTTAACATGTACATATGTATGACTGACGGCAAACTATGGTCAATGTCAACCAAATGTTCTGTAAATTTTCAGAACAATAAAAACTACCACAAACAACAACTAATGCAAAATGCCATGAATACGATTCGTCTTAAAGTGAGTTGGTAGAACACTCTATATGACTTCAAACCAAGTCTACGCCAACTATTGATAAATTACAAATGTAAGCAAGGGCAGCAGTACGTATGAGTAATAAACTTTGAATCCAATTCGCACCCATTTAAAAAACAATTTTTTACACTAAAAAACGTCGTATTAGGGGGTATCACTATGACCTTTCAGTTTTCCATACATCAAATGTAAACTCTAATGGACAAATTAGGGCTACATCCTTTTTTTAGCTAGTTCATTGGGGTGGATCCTTTGACGTCTCCTTCTGGCCCTGATTCCATTTATTCGTCTCCTTCTGAGAAGCAGCTTGTTTATTTAAGTCGTCGCCTACCATAGGAACTCCACAGTCACGCTCGATGTCCCTTAAACGTATGTATGTACCACTCAGCTCCTGTAAGTCTACTGAGTATTTTGGACTGAAAGACCCTTATCTTGTTTAGGTGAATTTTTCCAGCAATGCCATACACCAGGATGCCGTACCTCCAGATCGGTGCAAGGATGACCTTAAAGATAAGGACCTTATTTTTAAGCGAAAGTTTGTTGTTGGCATTAAGGAGCCAGTAGAGCTTCAAAAATATCGATAGTTCTATCGAATAATTGGTTTTTTTCCACACTATCGATGGTAATTTTCCACTATCGATAGTGTCCAGCCATATTATCATTCTTTGGCGTTTTTCGCTAGCGTTGAGAATTCAAATCGGTTTTTAGATATGGGTAAGAAAATTAAATATATTATACGAAATATGATGATAAATTAATAGTAAACTTTGCGCTTAGAAAAGGATTTACTGGTGTTTGCGGCTCTTAAACCTAGTGCTCATCAGCAGCAGCTGTGGTCGTGTGTGGAGCACCGGTAGTGTGTGTGCAACCATCGAATAAAAATTTTTTTTCTTTCTTAAAGCCCCATACGGACATCCGACGTTCGTAATTTAGCTAACTTCATCATATGTTTCGTCACTGTGGAATGTAAGAGTAGTGTGACCAGAATTAAGAAAAAATTACGCCGAGAATTGAAGTTTGTGGTATTTTTAATTTTACTGGCGGTGGGTCACACTGCTCGACCATCTGTTTTTTGTTTTGATGCCAAGTTGACTATATTTGCAATTGAAATTGGAGTAACTGCTGGTTGTGGCCCCATCTTCGATGCTGTCTCCCACCTGAGTCGACGACAGCATAGACTCAGAAATGCACTCTTCTATATCTACTGCAGAATTGTCCAGGCATTCAGCAGGAAGCAAGGGGTCCGTTTGAAATGTCTTGTAAAATAATGAATCTTTCATTAAATTAATTTACAAAAATATTATTGATCGGCTTACCTGCGCATTGATGAGACATTCGGCAGAAACGACATTCATGCGCCGAATTTCCAATCAATGTTAACGTTGTCCATAAAAAAATGCTATCTATTGGCTCACCACCGGGACTACCAATCTTCATCTGCTTTGCACTTCTGCCATGATAGCGATAGCTCTCCCGCAAAGACTTAAAGCCTTTTCGGCAATCAGCCACTGTAACATATTGGTACAAATTTTAATCGAATTGATCAAAGTGTTAATTTTTCATATATGTACATACCTTTTTTTTGTAATATGGCGGCCACTTCTCCCCAAGCCATGTTTACAAAATTTAAGGCCGAATGCTTGGGGTGGGAAAGATCCCAAATAACATCTCGCTTTTTCACCGCCAAAATTAAAGAATCATGTGAGAACATTTCCAAGCGACTCTCTTGTTTGCTTGCTTTTCTGCAATTGTTCTTTTTTATTATTATTTTTTAGTTCACTTTAGCTTAATGCATTCCAGCTGATCGAAGCGCAGAGTGACTTAACAAGGTGCATTCTCAATGCTGCGTCAGCTGCTCAAAGCACAATAAGTCCCACAGCCAATTTACATAGTCTCCACAAATGTGCTGTTAAGCGTAACATTGACTGTTAACGGTGACATTACAATTCTGATCTCCGTACTTGCAAAAAGTTCAAGTGGCGAAGTTGTAACTTCTTCCCTCAATTTTTGTATGAAACTTCTCGTTGCTTCGGATGTCCGTATGGGGCTTTAGAAAATAGCTTTTACAGCTATGAAGTAACTAGCCATGAAAAATCAAAAATTCTCAGACTTTGCCGTACGGACTCGGCCTTAAGCTGTAGGTCCTTTTCTGTTGTGCGAAAAACTATAAGCAGTCTGTGGTCTTTTGCACAATTTTAATGGCATTACCAGAGCTATTAATACTGCTGTGGGTCAGGAAGCACACTTATGCCTAACTGGAGTGATTAAATAAATTTCTGGTGTATGAACTTCCCAACTTTCCCAATTCGGAACCTCAGATTTAAGAGAGAAGGATTTAGATCTACACGCATGCCTCAAACTTTTTGGATATTTTTGGTGGCTCTACTTAAAAAGCCACCACAACAGACAATCCTTCATACAGAGCTGCCAACATCTTTGGAAAAGCGTCTCCCTTTAAACCACTGTTCCAGTTCATGAATAGCTACAAAGACTAAGAACAACCGATCAGATGCCATCATTAAAATGTGTCAATATTTAACATAGCACATTCCATGGAACATGGAAGTCAAGATGATATACGTTTAGTTTCAGTGCTTCCAAACCGATACCCCTTTGCGTGCCTGCCACATCAACAGAATTTGAAAGAAAGTTCAGCAAAGCTGGAAGCATTATGTGTGATAGACGGGCTTCCATAAAAGCCAAAAATGTGCACATGCTGTTATTTAGTAACATGTTGTTATTTATCATCATTTAAGATTATATGTATTATTCTTACAAAAAAAATTGGAGTCTGAAGATATCATTAATTTATGAAAGGAAATCGTTCAGTTTATATTACTCATAACATAATGTTGAATCTGTAAGATCTAATAAACGATCGCAGCGTAGAAAGGGTTATATGGTAACACAACGGGCCTTCATTGGCCTAAGTGATGAAATGAGATTCTCACCCATTTCAACCATTGCAACCTAAGCTAACCTAAGCTCTAATTAGTTAATCGTTTAAATAAATGGAGTTAGTTGTAATATAGGTATATTTATTCTCTGCTTTGCATTCACATGCAATTAATGTGGAGAATCAGATATTATCGATAATATCGACCTTTTGTCTTAAAACTATTGAAAAAATCGACTAGAGTCACCAACAGTTGATTTGCAGCTCTAGGAGCCAGCCCATCCTTATCGCCTTGTTTTGCAATTTGGCCGCTTGAAGGTGAGTCGCTTGTCTAACTTTACTCCTAGGTACTTGTGTCCTTGTGATCTGAAAAAAAGACCTGGCCGAAATGTTGACCAAAACCATAGAAAATGCTGCAAAACGGGCTCATTTACGAGATATCTTATTCAAAAAGTGATGTAAACAAATCAACTTGAACGCAATTAAATTATTTTTATCACGAACAGAACCAAACTGCGTTTTTCTTTGATCTTTTTAAAAAACAAAACATGGGTCCGTCGAATATGGCCAACCTTGTATCTTCTGTACAGAGTGTGAAAATCTCGTACCTTAGTAGAGCTCTGCTAAAAAGAATGGTATACAATTTATCTTTCGCTTAGTTTATGACAGTGAATAGAGTAACTTAATCGTTATTTGAACTCTCTATTTGAACCTACTTCTCTGCATTGATATCCACTGATTGGAAAGGTACTCAATTTTCTTACCTAGGTAAGGTAAATGTCAAAAAATAAACCTAGATAGGGTAAAAGGTATACCAAATTTCCAGTACCGATGTAAAGGTACAAAAAAGTTACTTTTTAAATGCCTTTAAAAGCATGGTTTCTCCAACACCACCTACCCGAAAATGTTGTGAACTGAATGACGTGAACTATGCAACCAAAACTTTGAGGTTTCATCGAAATTTCAACAAAAGTGTACGGAAAAATAACAAAAGATTCTCACGAATCAGTACAAAAAATCTGTGTTCCGAGATTCCCAAAATTTTACAGGGACATACACTTTTTCAGTTTTCAGTCAGAAAAATAAATTTTATTTAAGTGTAGTTTGGATTGGTGATCTCAAAAATCGATTTCAAAAATTTTTTCACAGCTCCGTTTTTATATATAAATTTTTTTCATTTTTTCGGTAGGTGCACTTACATTTTAAGTCATATCTCACTTTATAATAGTTATATAGAGCTAAGCAAGATATGAATCGAACGGTAATTGAATGGTCAATAATCGCACAGAACACTATTTTCAAATCGGTTGAGTAGTTTTAATACAGTAATAAACAATATTTCAAAAAAATCGATATTTTGCTCGAAAACGCAATAAATTTTGTTTCCAAACGCCTAGGAAAAATATTTAAAAATTCAAAAAAAATATTTTTATTTTTTCTACATAAGAACCGCACTTCTTCGAAGAAAATAAGATATCAATGAACAAAATCTATAATTAAATACAAGAGCTGGGAGCAATTGAGTGCTGAAAAAAGTGGTATTTTTGCGATTTTTTAAAAATAAATTTTCGTTTGATTCGACTTTTGTTTTTTTCTGGAATTTTTTTCTGAGGTGGCTATTCGCCCATTGCTAATATTGACCAAAAAACAAAAAAAAGTAGAAAAAAAATTTTCTAAACACTTAAAATACTCAAATTTGATTCACTTAAATTGATCCAGCTACAATATTTATTCATAGACTTTCTTTGTCAATACCTTATTATCTTTGTAGAAGTACGATTTTTAAGTCGAAAGAATAAAAATAATTTTTTTGGATTTGTTTTATAATTTTCGAAGGCGATTAAAATGGAAATTTCTTCTTCGAGCAAAAAATCGATTTTTTAAAAATATTTTTGTTAATTGTATTCAAACTTCTAAACCGATTTGAAAATAATGTTCTACGTTATTATTGACAATTTAATGACCTTTCGATTCATATCTTGCTTGACACCATCTGACGATTATGAATTGAGATATGGCATAAAATGTAAGTGCACCTACCGAAAAAATGGCAAAACGTTGCCATGAAAAGTTTTTTGAAATCGATTTTTTAGATCACCAATCCAAGCTACACTTAAAAATAGTTTCAGTAGAAATGGGTCATTTAATTTTTTTTTTTTTTGTAAACTAGTGTTATTTAAGCTGATAGCAAAGTCTACTGGTGATAGGGTCCTAGAATATAATTTGGTTTGTTGTGTGTTAAATAAAATGCTGTCATTTATAATCAACTCTGAACAGCAATCGCATTTTGAAACCATTTAAAAGATAGTTCATGTACCTTATTTCCATGCTAGTTGTGCGACAGATTTCTGTATTTCCTTGACTTAAAGCGTCTTAAGTATCAACACAGTAATTAGCTCAAGATTATGTTATCTTAATAGTCAGTAGTTTCCCACTAAGGCTATCATTTGATATTCAATTCTCATTCATATTAAAGTACCTTATAACTTACTTTTTGACAAGGTAAATGAAAATTTGAACCTAGGTAAGGTAAAAGGTACTGGAATTTAAAAATACCGAGGTATGGTAAGAGGTACACAAAATATGTATCTAGGTATGTACCTAGGTTATTGTACCTAGGTGCTTCCTAACACTGTTGATATCTGATTCTATGGAGCTCAGTATTCAATACTTAAGTAGAGTTTACTTTTCCAAATTCGACTATTTTATCTATCAATTTTATGTCAGCATCTAATTTAGCTTTCGATTTCAATAGAGATATAAGTACTTAGTAGTATTTTTCGTTCAACAACAGTTAATTGACTCTTAAGAAAATTATCTACAAAAAAGTTCTTAAGACCCTTTGGCCTAGCCTTAATTCAACTCCCTTTTTAATCAACTTCGGTCTGCAACAATAGCCTCTAGTCTAACTCTGTGACACATCAAAATCATTTGATTCAAAGACTAGGCACATTCATTCACATTCACATTGGTTGTCTCCCATTTTCATTTCATTCAAATCGCATTGATGAACGTAATCCGTTGCCCCAGTTCAATACAATGCTTACAATAATATTTTTTTTGTAATTTTGTGTGTGTGTGTGTGTGTGTGTGTGCGCTTCCTTTCTTGCTAATAGCATTAGAAAATGTTGCACAAAAGGGTTAAGCTATCGTTTTAAATGCTCCCTTCTTTTTTTTTCTGGTTGTTTGCCAGGTTTTTGCCAATGTCTTTCATGCGCTTTCATGCCACTTTGATTTCGCTTTGTGAATTTACCACGGACGTTTAATAGTTGAAAGGTAAATTGCACAGTATTTTCCCCAGGAATGGCAACAACAGCAACAACAACAACAACTACAACAACAACACTTCCGCTGCCAGGTTGCCCCCATTGTTGTTGTTATTGTTGCTACCCAGCACGGAAATCATTTGATTTGCCATGTTCGTGCTCTGTAAGGCGATCAAAGTGTTTTGCATGCGCCCCGGGGCCAAGGAACGAGGTAAAAGTTGAGCGAACAAAATATCGAAAATATATTTTTTTTACTACAATATTTGTACAAAAATATAAAAAAAGAAAAACGAAGGATTACTCTTTAAAGGCTTAATGCTTGTTGATGAAATATGAACTAAAGTTTGTTAGGTTAGGTTGCGATGGCTGAGATGAGAATGTGGCCACATGGGGCCCATTGCGATGCCATATTTATTTCCTACCCGACGACATCCAGCTACATTCTTCACGTCAATACATCCATTGAATATTCGAGCTAACGAATAAAGCGTCACTCAAAAATTTTAACTGCATATGGATCCCATGTTCCTTCGCAACAACCAGTTAAGCAACCACTTCATATAACATATCATAGAGATTCAAGCCAGCTTTCAGCCTCAACTTCCCTGACTTTACTATAACTTTAATCGTTTGGTTTGCTTTCAAAAATGATTCAACATTACGTTCAGGTAAGCCCAAACATTGTTTATGCCAGTGCTGACATGGTCTCGTTGGTCAAACAACAACAACCACCAGAAAGTAATGGAGAAAATCCGTTTATGAACAGGAGCTGTGTGTGTTTGGTGCTTTGGTGAAACAATAATAAATGGCAGCTGCTGTATTATCACTTTTCTTTCTAAATTTTATTATAATCTTTGACCGCTTTTTGATCGCTTAAATAGACAAAACCCATAAACTTTTTAAGCTGTTTCTTATTTGGGCAATTTTCTGCAATGAAAGAAGAAGAAAAAAAACTGCTCACATACGCATGTATACAGTGCATAAATTGCATTGACAATTGCATCGAATTGGGTAAATGCAGAAATTATTGCCAACACTCGGCATATAATTCAAATTAATAGCAGCTTATGGCACTCAAATGGTTTTAACGGCCAAAAAGTCAGTCAAGCAGCAAAAGAGGAAAAGCGAATGCCAAGTGTGCTAGTGCCACGGCCACGCCCACAAAGGACCACACGCTGTGCAAACAAGACAAAAAAAGAGAGGAGAAAATCCCATGCATAAAATGGTTTGCTGCCATTTGATTTAAAAATTGACATCTGCTATGGATGGTGGGGCGTATGCGTAATCTGCGCTTAGCATGCCAAGCCACACACACACACACAAGTCAGTCATAAAAAAGCCATCAGCTTAAACTGTTGCGGCCATAAAGGTTGAAAAAAAAAAAAATGGATAAACTGCTTAAAATTTAACGAAACAATGAGCTAAACTGTCCGCCCACACACGCAGGGAGTGTAGAGAATGAATGCATTCCAATGCCACACGCAAGTGACGACCATGAAAGCGTAAAAATGTAAAATTAACACGCAGCTTCTGGTTTTAGTTTTGTGGCGTTTTGCAACTGCAACAACAACAACCGGGACAACTGGACAACCGCAGCCATAAAAACCACACAAAAGCAAGAATGAAGTTGTTGCCGCTGCCTGCTGTTGGCCACAAAAAGCGCTTGAAAAATATGTTAACCACAGTTAAAACAGGCGCCAGGTCAAGCGTGCGCTTACACAGACACACACACACACACACACACACGTGCGGCTGCCTTAAACGCTTGGCATGTTGACAAATGCCGCACAGACGTTGTCGACATCAAATGAGCAACAGCAAAAGCAAACCTGAAGCTGACCTCGTCGTCGTCCTCAACGCGTTGGCAGTTTTAGTTGCGCTTAAAAGCATGCTACACTTTTTTTTGGTCTCGCTGAGTGATAAGCGGCTGGCAACACCACCACCAAAATAGCTTGACATTTTGTTTTAATGCAAATGTCATGGTGGGCAGCTGTCAGCTTATGGTTTCACTTGTCTTGAGTGTTGCATAGTTTTTGGGAACAAAAATGACATTATCAAAATTAGCCAAATGTTCATATAAAACGCATTTGATGGAAGTTGACAAAAACTTTTCATTAAGAAGGCAAAATGTTTTCATCCGCAAAAGTCTTTTGTTTTACTTTTACCAGAACCCAAATGAATTGCACTTTTGCAAAACTTTTGTGGAAGTGGAAATGAGAATCAGGGCTGCAACCCCAAAAAAAATTTTCGGAACCTCCGGTTTGCAGATTCGAACCAAAACACCACCGAACCAACAGTGGACGTAGTACTGAAAAAACGGCATCTACTTTTTGCCATTCTGCTTGGATTAAATGTAACGATTTCATATCGCTCGAATGCTCAATGCAAAAATCTTTGAGATCGAGTAGGCGTTCGCGCATTATAAATGTAGAGTTCCATCTTGTAAGACAGTCGAGAATTGGTTTCTTTAAATTGCTTGCAAGCAACAAATTAAGGCATGTGGGAGTTCGTAGTTGTTTGCAAACTAATCTAATTCTGGACATATCAATATGTACTTCTTATAAGAAATCCAAGGCAACTAAATTAAGCGTATGCGCTGTACAACGTATTGTAGTTATCTGATTATCCTGTAAAGCCATATCTACCATATTGTGTGCGTCGCAACTGCATTCACCCTCAGCATCATCCAGTTCAGCTTTGCAAATGTTTTCCATTATATCGCCCACATGAACCGTGTTGGCTCCGTTGTCAACTGTATAGGTGTACACCTGACGCATAGATACATTGTAGGACTGTAAGACGTCGACTATAATTGATGTGAGATTGACGCTCGTGAGCTGGTTATGGAGTTCTTTCATTGCTAGTGTATAGATCTTCAGTTCGCCCTCTAAAATAATATGAACATTTATGCCAATTATCGACCGGTCTAACACAGAATAACACAGAAAATATTATGCTTTATTGATTGTCAATTCATTTATTGGCTTTCAAATACTACATACATATATATCACGAGTACATCACACGCGCAAAAATATATACATACACATGAATGCATAAACATGTACGTCGATTTTCGGCATATGTACATGCATATGTATCAGAAGTGCCAATTTAGATATTTTTCCCACCAGATATCGACTGTTAAATAGCTAAACAATGTCAAATAATTGGCTAGAATTGCAGGCACCAGTTTTCGAGCTTACAAAATAGCTATGTCTGGTGGGAAAAATAGCTAAATTGGCAATTCTGGTATGTACATACATATATACATATGTATACAAATATTTAGCTAGCCATGTATGTATGCATGAATGTAGATATGTATGTACAGACATATTTTTTCTGAACTTACCGATTCTGCAAAACATTGATTATGCTTTCTCGTATGCGTTGAGCTTTTAATGCAATTACATCTCTAATGTTTTGCCAGTTTATAGCAAGTGGCGGCTCAAAGGCATTGCACAAAGGCTCAAAGGCCGACCCTTCTTTGTTATAAGCTCTACACAATCATCCGATATCGCTTCTTTGGAGATTTTCACTTTGATCACTCTTTCACTCACGAAATTGAGCATAGATTGGTGTTTGTTTGCCACACTAGGAACTTTTTTTTTCACAATAATTTGTTCAAAAATGCTTTTATGTTTTCGTTCAAGGTGCCGCATCAAATTAGCTGCATGACGGCCGGTCATCTTGAGTTTACATTCGTGACATTCTGACATTGTATGTAAATTTCGTATATATTAAATTTGATGTCATTGCTGAGCACCTCCTTAATCAAACTTCTTAAACAAAATGAAATGCGAGTGCCACTTCTGATTTGTATACACATGCTTTTGTCTCTTTCGTTTTCAATTCTTCTTTGGGCAAATTTTTGGCGCGCTGCACTCGCTTCTGTATGTATGTATGTATATATGTATATATTTTTGCTTAAGCATGCACAAATTTGCTTAGCGCCCGATACACCAAAACGCTAATAATCGTTTGTAGCAAAATTTGTGTTCGGCGCTTTAGATCAGTGGTGGGCAAACCCTTGCTTCGAGATTTTTTTTCGGCAATTGGCGCCAGTCAGTCTCATAATAATCTGCGTAGCCCGCGCGCATACGAAAAACGCGGCCATATACAAGCACGGCATTATACAAAACAAAAACAATTTCATATGCGTGCTCTCCTCTCTTTCTTTCCGAACGAAGGTTTTGTTATTGGCGCGTGCAGACCTGCAACAACGACATCAAATGTGACTCTCTACTCTCTCTCCTATGTCTCTGGCAAATTAAAAAGCAACAACAATGTTGCTGAGACAGCAATGACCACACACACACTCACGCAAACAAACAAAAATCGGTTTTCTCTATCTATTTCTTGTAGTTCTTCTTGCTTGAGTTGTATTTTGTGCATTTGTATTAACTTTCACGCGCTCGTAAGCTCATTCTGGGCAACCCTGGTTTAGATTGAAACGGGCGCATATGTATAAGATGAAAAATAAAACGTTCAATACACTGCACACTGTACGCTGTACATACATATCTATTTACATGGAATTTGTATATTACAAATTAATATGTTTGACTGGAAGTAAGAGCAAAGTATGTATTTCATAGTCGGGTTTCACCGACTTTCAGTATTGTTATATTTCTAATTGTGGACTCTGTTGTGGCGTACATGCAAGCGTACCCAAATAAATTTAATGTCAATAATTTTTTTTTTTGAACCGAACCAAAAGCTTGGGCTCGGAACGGGTTCGGGTTCAACTATTTTCGTCCCCGTGGTTCGGTTCAGGGTTTGGTTCACAGTAAAAAAAAGCCGGAATTCCGGGTTCGAACTGGTTCCGTTCAAAACCGGTTTGCAGCCCTGGTTTTAACAGTGCAGACATTCATATGAAGTTGCAAGAGAGAAAGAAGAAGAGAGACGAAACGTTCCACGAATACTTGCTACAAATGAAAAAAATAGCAGCAGTCGGTGACGTAGAAGATGCTGCAGTCATAAGTCATATTGTGAATGGACTTGAAATTAAAAACGAGTACAAGTGCGCAATGTTTCGTTGTAAGAT